>JAYMTH010000555.1:0-19969 GCA_036897465.1 Pelargonium australe
AAAGGCCCAATAAATTATTAGGGCCCAACAACAATTGGAAGCCCATTACCTGAGCGGGTCAACGGGCCAACCCGCACAACCCGCCCGTTCACCGTTCACGTAAAACCCGTTCATAACCCGTTTGAACGGGACGGCGAGCGGCATGATTTTTATACCCCGTCATGAGCGGGTCAAAAAAAATCCGGCCCTCCGGGCCGGGGATCCGGCCGTGAACACCCCTAAGTATATATAATGAATGCGTCACATGTGTGGTGGCTAGCTGTGTCAATCAAACATCAAAAGTACTGCATCTCGTTATCACCTATTTTAGTTATGGGTTTGATTCCGAGAGGCTACCAGCTTTGTACCAATCTCTTTATTTGCTATTCTCATGCTTCTCATCAATCATTGTCTACTTAACTAATCACTAAATCTATTACCAATTTTTCTATGCAATCTTGAGTTTTGCTATCTTTAACTGTATTTTATGCATGGGAGAAGACTACTCAAATCTTAACACACTCCTATTCGTAGCGCAATTTCGATCTTATAATTCATAAATAGCAACTAAACACTTATGATCGGTGACAATTATTTTATATTCAAAACTTATGTATATCTAAGACTCTCTCACATTTCCTTAAAAAAAAAAAAAAGTTTGATCACATTTCAGTGTTTTGTAAATTCAGGATGAACAAAGCATATTAGATTAACTTTTTTGTTGGAGTTGTCTATACATACCCACCTTCTTTGCGGGCCGAGTTCAAATTAAAGATGAGTCCATCAAATTTGTCTGAAAATGTGAATTGACTATTTTATATGTAGCCAATTTCACTTCATCCTTCACAATTCACGCATAGATTCATCTAACAAAATATATTTAGAAAAACTAATTACGCATTAACTACCCTAAAAACCCTAATCATCTTTTTCTAGTTCTTCGTCCTCAAGTTCTCTTTGAACCACTGCCGGTCTTTTTTTATCTACGGCGGTTCAATCTTCTCTTATTGAATAAACTCATATTCTTTTGAGAAAAAAAGGGTTTTCTCATCAAGACGGTGAGTTTTGAATTTCTTGTCGTGAGAGCAAATTTGAGTTTTTTTAGTTTGTATTTCTTATCTTATAGGCAAGTTTGAGTGTTCTTAATTAGTTGATTTGCACGGAGTGTTAACTATGCGGCAATGGATGTTTCTAATCGGAAGGTGGAGGCGGTTAATGTCAACTTCACAATGGAATTCGAGTCGAAGGAGTGGCTCACTTGATTTAGATCGAAGGGAGGCTTATCCAGTGCCAATGCCTTTTGTTTGGCTTTCAGAGACATCCGAATCGGGTAGTTTTCTTAGTTTTTGTTTTTTAATTTGTTAGTGAGTATGCGATTTTGTGAATCAAGCGCTTACTCAGTATGCGTTTTCTATGTCAGATTCTGATAGCTGGATTGACCTTCGAATCCCTTTTGTAATTGTAACTTTATTGAAGAATGATTTGACGGAGTAAAATTGTTTTCTTTTTGAGTTAAAAAAAGAAAAGAAAAGAAAGTTATGCATGAGGAATATCTTCTAGTTACCATGAGTAATTAAGTCCGAACCGAACCCAGTTGGTCCAACCGAATGGGTCCAGTCGGGTGAGCCGTAGTTATTAAAGTTTTGTTTACGCTACCTCCTAACAGTTTAAGCTGCATTAACTGATTCGAATATATTTACGCGTACTCGCATTACATTGCAACCACCACAACTCCTCTCTCTCTCGTCCCTCCCTTTTCCATATCTTTTTGCTTAAAAAAACAAACAAGTGCATCGAATAATTGAACGAAAAAAATTAATAATTTACACTAAATTAAAAGCTTACTTCACATTTACAGTTCAATTATTGTGCAAAAGAAGCAAAGCCACATTTTTGATAAATGGTGGATCCTCCATATATGCCCCCAACTCTCTCTCCTTTCTCTTCCTCTCCAATTTCGTCGTCCATAATGGCAGATTCGCGGCGGATTCGATTTTTCTCTATCATTCTCTTAATTTCACTCTCACGCGCCGCCCAATCATCGGCCGTAACGGCGATATCCAAAGACCAAATTGCATGCACAATGTGCTCTGCGTGCGAAAACCCCTGCCAGCCCGCCCAGTCTCCTCCGCCGCCTCCGCCACCACCGGCGTCTACTTCCAACTGTCCGCCACCGCCGTTGCCGCCGAGTTCGGGAACATACTACTACTCGCCGCCGCCGCCGTCGCAGCCCGCTTACGTTTACTCGCCTCCGGCGGGAGGGTATTTCTACCCACCGCCTAGTTCCGGGTTTTACGGATCTCCGCCGCCGCCGAATCCGATAGTTCCGTACTTTCCGTTCTACTATTATAACCCTCCTCCGTCTTCCAGCTCATCGCATTCGAATTCGCAGTGCTCCATTGTTTCGGCTAATTCTCTGTTTCTTGTTCTCGCTCTCTGCTTCTTCCAAAGAATTTAAGATAATTGGTTTTGTGATTTTGTTACTGATTTAAATCTGTAGAAGAGAAACCATATATTCTTCAATTCTGAGGCTCGGAAGAAGAAAAATTGATCATGTAATTTCATTTTGTTACTAACAATTCCAAAATTTAATAAACTTTTTTTGTTTTGTTTACTTTATTTTTTGAATTTTTTTATTATGTGAAAATGATCAATTTAATGGATTGACAATTATACGCACTAGTACAGTTGTCCATTTTTCTTCTTCTTTACCAACCAAGAAAGTGAAGCTCTATTGTTAAAGAACAACAAAAAGCAAATGAGAATATTTAGTAGTAGATTTATTTATTTATTTATTTTGTAATAGCAGTAGAAGTTTTGGCCCCAAACGTACACAAAATTGCCACTTTGCATATAGTTTATATGTGAAGAGTAGTGATACATATATCGTCCGCAAAAACATGCTAACGAGAAGCTTTCGTTGGAAAATTCAAGACTTATCCATATGTTTAAGGGTGACAAATATTTGTGTTCATAGGTCATTTCTGTGTTGTGTTAAAAGTTTAATATTCTGTTAAGTAACGAGTTGACGGAAAAATTTGAGCTCTTTGAGAACCCCGATCTTAACATCTTCAACTATAATTCAGAGAGCGGCGATGAGAATAAGAAAGACTTGGGACCGGAGGATATATTCAGATGATAATGACGGCAATGGGGGCTAAAGACGTAACACTTTCATGTGACAATGTTATGATTGATGAGTGTGTCAGCTCTCGTTAGGTAACTTGTTTTACTTTAATAGTATTGTGTATGTTTAATTTGTTGTTGGTTAACCTTACAAATTTTAACTTTTACTCTTTTTAGATGTTGTGTCTTAAGGCAGAATCTAATATTGGGGACAATGTTGAGTTTACTTTGGGGGACACGTTTGGTTTATTAGTTTTGTAGTCCTGTTTGTATGGCTTTGCTAAATTTGCAAAAAAATGTGAAAATTTTGATTTTTGTTTGTTTTGTGTCATGCTTGAAATAACTGGATGCTACTTGGTTATCAAAAGTAAAATTCGATTAGGGGAACAATGTTTTTGTGTCATGCTCGGAATGATTGATGACAATGTTTCTGCACAATATCTTGGTAAACATAGGAGCCACCATTGTTTCTCTATTGTGTAAACCCTAACACCTAAAGGTGAAGAAGATAGGGGAGCAGTTCAAGAAGTAGTACAATGACAGAGAGATTCCGATTAAAACACGGGGTCATTTGGCCCCCATTGGATAATGTAGGTCCGCCATTGGCGGTTTTGACATGTGTTTTAACTACTCACTTTATCCTTACTCATTTCGTTATTGTCCCACTCTCACAAGCTCGTGCTCTGCAACGTACTTTAAACATACTTTGTTGATGTCTTCATTTTTAGCTAAACACTCAAAAAGAAAACTCTTAATAAAAGACTAGTCAAAAACTCACTATGAGCTCATATAACTTGATAGCGTACCCTCGAGATAGACATTTAATTGTCACGTCCGAAAATGTTCTTCCTCGTAAAATTATGGTCTAACTATCCAGTCAGAAAATTCAAGTACCCTTTACTCCAACAAGTGCCAGAAAAATCTCATAACAAAACTAGAACTGTTTTTCCAAGACAAATGCAGTTGCAGACAAAGATAAGGAGAGGAGAGACCGCCTAGGACCTTCTGGAGCCTCGCCAATGGCATGCTTGTGTTGTCCGATCAATGACACGTGTCCAAAAATATAAGCCGACGTGGCGACTGTTTTTTTGAGTGGCTGGCTCTGCTTTTGCATATGTGTCACATTTTGAGTGTTGTTTGGGTTTCTCTGGAATCCGGGCCTCTGGTGGGCCGGGCCGGCTACTTTTCTTTTTGTGGAAATGGAATCCTATGTTAGTTATTAGATCAATAACTTGATAATTATTTTTTATGGATTCATTAACACAAATGTTGATCAATTTTTTTTATCATCAAATGTGTTAGAAAATTAAGTGATTTTTGGATTCATTGTAATCATATTTTAAATTTATCTTTTTTACAATGCATAATTAACATGCTCAAATACGTTTATTTTTAATCAAACATCCAACCGTATGATCAGTTTGAGAGAACTTTGTCAACACGTGGTCAATTAGAAAGAACATTGTCATCGATATTGATAGTGGATCACGTGGTATACAACTGCGTTAAAACTTAATAAAATTAATATTTTTTCTGTTTGAATTTAAGTATGAGATGATTTAAAGTGTTGATTTGATACTGATCGCTAATCGGTCCACTTTGGATTTAAAAAAAATGCATTCTATTATATAAAAAAAAAAAAGGAGAGAAAATTAAAACAATAAATTTACTATTGATATTAATTTATAATATCATATGACCACTTGGTTGATGCTTTACATCTTCTTTTTGATATAGTTCTCCAATTCTCTCCAAAGCCAAAAGCATCCAAAATACAGAGAGAAAGAGAACAAATGTAAACAAACAACAAATACTTATAATAAAATAGTCCATAGAGACTCAAGTGAAGTGAGTGAACTGTGGTTGGTAAGTTGGTTAGGTTTTTTTCTTCTTCTTCATCAATTCAAGCAAAAACAGAGCCACAAGATAAAGCCATCAAAAGCATAGCCGCCTCTTCCTCTTCCCTCAGCTTCTTCTTCTTCTTCTTCCCAAACGATCTCTGCAACAACATTTCTCTTCCCACATCAACTATTTCCAGATTCACAGAACCTCCCATTTCGATATCGCTACTCGTCACTGTGCTGCTACTGCTATTGCTGCTGTTGCTCCGGACAAGCTGCTTCTTCTTCTTCGTCTTCTCCGATCCTCCTTTTCCCAAACTCAGAAGAGCCCTCCTCTGTTTTCTGTGTCTGATCCCGCACGCATTGCACAGAGACTGAAACAAAGCAAAAAAATATAAATAAACGGTTAAAATTTTGAAAAAATTGAAACAAAATACAGAGCGAATCATGAAAATGGTGTCTTGAAAAAATCATTACCCTCGGCCCAGCCGGACCGCTCCTCCAGAGAGGCGTTCTTGTCGTCTGGCAATCAGCGCAGACCTTCCTCTGCGCCGCCACCTCGCTCGCCGGACTTGTGGTTATGCTCACGACGCCGCTCTCCGAAGACCCCTGTTTCAGTTACGATCAATGATTATTATTCATGATCCAGTGAATCAATCAGAAAAGTGAAACGAACCCATTAATTAGAAACAGAAAACGAAAATAACCCACCTCTTGATTCAGATCCATGATCAAAAGTAAGGTTAATGATCTTGATCAGTTGAGAGCATTGCAGAGTGATCAGCTTCTGCGATTGGAAAGAGATCAAGATCAAGAGGATGATGATGATGATCAAAACCTTGATGATTTGGGGGGGAATTTAAAGAAATGGTGAGGTGTTATTGTTTGATCACAGAGAAGACAGCAGATACGGAAGAGAAGCTTAAAAAGGTAAGAAACAGAGGAGGGGAAGAACAGAGCAAAAACAGAGGAAATGGAAAAACAGAGAGATTGATTTCAAGGTAGCAACGTAGACATTTTATACATCACACACTCGCAAATATATTTTCTTTGGACCAAATTTGGATGCGGGCTGTGGCTTGTGGCTGTACTGTCCCAAACCCTAGCCCCTTTTTATGTTGTTGAAGTGACTGATATGCCCTCATTGGTTGGAGGGCATTTGGTGGATCATGGAGGGGTAGACAAGGAATTTCGTATCTATTGGGGGTATGACTATTATTTTGTTCTTTATGGGGCAAATGTTTTGTGCATTGAACCCAATGTGAATTCGAAAAAATGGGTGTCCCTAGACTCGAACGATTTTTATTTCTTGTTTCTTATTGTTCTTGACTTTCTATATATATCTCAATAATTAAATTTGATGTCAAATAGTGCTTTGAATTTTGAAGACGCCTGTTCTTTTTTTTTTTTTTCTTGTCAATGTGTACTAAAATTTAAGAAAATAGGAAAATGAGTAATATATATATAAAATATTAATACGATGACATGATAATACTCCACAAATTCATGAAAATGATATTGGTGTACTGTATGAAACAATTCAATTTATATGTTTTTTTTTTATTATTATTTTTACTGTTAAATTGATGATATAAAATTGCCCCATGTACTGCCACATTATTTTGCAAAAGAAATTTTGTAAGACTCTAGAGATATTTAGGAAAATTATATTTGATAATAACAATATATATATATGAAGAGACAAATGTTGGGGAAGTAGTTAAGAAGATGAGGATGGACAGACAGACAAAATCCGGCCCATAAGCTTATGTACGGACAGACGGCCATTTCTTTATTAATCTAAATGGTTCATTTTTCGACTAATTTATTTTTGTTTCCAGAGAGACTCCACAGACCAGACAGAAACAAAACGAATCCTTAATTAATAAAAGAAACCACCAAATTTTGGTGCCTTTTCCAGCCACTTTTCTTCACCTTGTTGGGTCCAAGAACTCCAAACATATTCAACAAAACTAGGGTTTTATTTCCCTACCGTCCACAAACCCTACACCAATTATTCCCAAATAATTCATGGGTTTTATTTTTAATTCTCACCATGTTAATGATCACAACTTTTTGGTTCATTCTCTAAAAGAGTTACAGAACATCATGTCCAGAACTATTTTTATATGACCTGGTTTTGATAAAGTTCAATGACGAACTGGCTCTATGCATTTAAAATAGCCGCAGTGTCACTCTCAGAAGGTAGATTAGCTATGGAATTTATGCAGAACTCTCACAAATACACAATCCGACCCGACCACACACAATCTGAATGAACTTAAGCCCTCTCGGGTTGAATTTAGACTAGCTCTATCAACCCGACTTCTATGAAATAAGAGGGCCAAATAATAAAACCACCAACTCTCATTGCAGATAAAGAAAACCTTTAAAATAAGTATAAAAAAATACATGTAGCTTTTCTCTGTTATTGCTCTAATAAGGCTGCAAAGCAAGCAGCATTGCCCTACTCGCATAAGATAATACTTGGGAGAAGAAAAAAAAAAGAATAAGCAACAAATGCAAAATCAAAATATGGGAATCTACATTGTTTGTGTGCTTCCCAACTGCAGCGGTATGGATTTGCAAAGCAGTTTTCAAAATATAACCCAGATTTCAGTATCGTGAACCCTTGTTTTTATTTAAAAAAACGGATCTTCAACCAACACCTGAATCTGAACGGAATCGGGATCCATGGACAATAATACGCGCCTCACCCATATCACCCACCCAAAACATTAATAACCTGGACTCTAAGCTTCATTCCACTGCCTTCTCAATATCTGCAAACATCCAAAAGTTATATTATGTGTAACATATGCAAATCATTGACCGAGAAGAACCTAGCGTACATGGTTCGGCCAAGTCAACAGCAATTTGAATACATTGGCTTCTCTCAAAAGTGGGATACCAAAGTTGAATAAAACCTTGAAACCGAACTAAACTACTATCATTCAACTTAACCCGACACACCAATCCATCACAACAAGGAATGTTAACAACTGAGGGGGTATGAGAGCATACCTTCAACTACCGAAGTTGAATCCACCTGGAGGAACGGGAACATCATTTCCTCCAAAATGAGCTCCGGATTGAGAAGCATCACCTGGAGGTAATGTCTCGTCGTCATCATCCTCCATCCAATATGTCTCAAGAATCTTCACTGCCTTCTCATATATCTCATTGTTGTCGTGACTCTGAAGATTCTCTATCTTTTCCAATCCCTCAGCATCATCGATTAATTGAGCAAAGAGATTTACATCTCCAGTGTTGCCCAGAGTCTTCTCAGCTTCCCCAACCTTTAGAATGTTCTCAAGCCCTTCCAAGCAAACCGTGACAATTCTTGGGTCGGGACAATTTAACAGATCACACAATGGCTTAATACATCCCTGGCTCACCATGTACCTAACAGAAAGAAGAAAAAAGATATACCAAGACGTCCAAAACGAGGAAAGAAGAAAAAGCACAAGTAAAACACAAGGGGAAATTTGGGGGTGCAGGGATGGGGAAGGAAACTATACTTGATCTGCTCATGGTTGCCACCAGATGTAGCATTAGAAATCGCCCAAGCAGCCTCTTTCTTAATCTCGAACTCAGCATTTTGGAGCAATTGAACAAGGGGAACAACAATACCAGCCTCAAAGACAGCCTATAAGTACACACATAATACACCTCAAATCTCATCCTTCTTCACAATCAAAATAAAAGGCTATGACATGGCTACAGTTGTGAACACTTGGAAATCCTCCTTTCACAGATTTAAGAGACCTTTCATATTAATTTAAAAATAACCCTACATAAAAAATTCAGGCAGTCAGATTTATTTTGCTTGCTAACCTGTATTTGGTTCACATTCCCTGCCGTTATGTTGGAGATGGTCCAGCATGCTTCCTTTTTTATGCTCTTTTTATGAGCATTTGCCAACAAGTTCACAAGACAGGGAAGAGCTCCATGGTCTATCATACACTGAAAGGTACAGAAACATAATACATCAACTCTTTGGCTCAATAACAAAAGTATAGCATTACAAATTTAGAAAGACTTTTATTCAGGGGTGAGCATTCGGTTAGTGACTAAATCTAACTTAATCGAATTAAACGGGAAATTCAAATATTCTACTTTGACCCAATTTTACTCCTGGAAATTTAAGGCCTATTTGCAAAAATCATAAAAATAACATTATTGACTTGCACAAACATGTGTTAATAAAGATAATGATAAACAGAATCTCTTTCCCAACAATTAGGATGCGAAGTTCCATGACTCAAAGTGAGCTGAAGTTTGATGTTATTAGATACAAGAAATCTACATCATCGCCATGGTTTGAGTTGTAATTTCAGCAAAATCAGTCCAATGCAACAAGATAAAGATAGAGGTCAACTGAGCAGGTGGCTTGCTTGTAAAGCCTTTGACAATCTTTCATGAAATTACAAATATACTTATCTTAACACACTGTAATCGAATTTTGAAGATGAGACCCTATCATTTTCCAATCACAAGAAAAATTGCAGAACAGATTAGATGGCAAAAATGTCCATCCAAATATACACAAAAGTTGTAAAGATGCTTGGTCTGATTGAGCTATTCTATTTTGTATTTTTTTTTCTTCTTTTGTATCATAAAAAAGTAACTTATTCGATTGATTAATTATAACAGAAAACCACTGCCACTATTCAGACAATTTTAAACAATATAGAAGCAACTATGAAAACAAAGCCATTTCCAACACCTCATAAGCATGACCCATAATTATGTTTCAAGAAAATAAATGACACAGGAATGAAATAAATATAGATTCCCTAGAAATATTGAATACCTGGGTCTGCATATCGTCACCGGTAACAATATTTCCAACAGTACGAAGGGCAGGAATGAGCACCGACGGAGATGGATGACTAAAAAAGTGTGCAAAGCATTCAGTTTGACAATTACAGTATGGTGATCAGTCATATATATAACGGAAGGAAAAAAAAATACTTACAGGAGAAGTTCAACAAGTCGGGGGCAAACACCTGCCTCAATAACAGCTTGAATTTTGTCATTGGTACCATCTGAAAGGTATGACAATGCCCAACAAGCATCTGTGAGAACCTCCTCGTCATTTGAATGAATGAGACGCTCAAGAGTAGGGAGAGCAGGCTTTGTCTGCCCATTGAATTTCAAAATATTAGTAAAACTATAAATACGGGATAAAATAATAATTAGGATAACTCCTAACAGCTCATTTTTTACAGCCCAACCTGCTCAAAAGAAGGTTGTGGTTTTCCCCTGCAGAAGTTTGATAAAGTCCAAGTTGCATTTCTCAACATGGACAGCTTTGCATGCTCATTGAATTGTGCTAACAACGGAAGCAAAGCCCCATGGCCAAGGACAAGATCGCGGCATTTGGGTGAGTCACCAGCTACATTTCCTAAAGCCCAAACTGCCTACAGTATGAAAAGTAAAATGGTGGTAAATAGTAATGACAAATAAGTGAATAACTTAAGTTATAAAATAAAATAAAAACCAATATTAACAGCTAAAGGTTATGAAATGTAGAGTCATTTGCAGCATACACACCTGTTCACGGACGTCATCAGTTGGAGAACCTAGAAGTTTCACAAAAATTGGTACAGCTCCATGATCTATTACAACTCTAGTGTTGTCTGACGTCCCAGAAGCAATGTTTGTAAGAGCCCAAGCTGCTTCAAACTATAGATTATTTCAGAACAGCAGAAGTTAGAAACCTAGGGAAATACCTCGAGATGATTGCTGCAAATAGAAAGCTATATCACAAGGAGCACAAGTTCAGACCTGAAGGGGTGGATAATCATCTCTTCCAAGAAACTCAACAAATCTAGGAACAACACCAGATTGCACAACTTCATTGATCGGGGGACTCCTTTCTGATGAAACAATTAAAGTGTGAAACAACACATGACAAATGATAAAATAAATCTCAATGAAATAATTTGAAATGTAGAAAAATAACTGATAGGTAAGATCAACCTATAGAAAGCAATTTCCGGAAATGAGTGGTTGCCTCTAGCTGCAAATTCTTATCATCTGACCTAACACCAGCTACCATAGCTGGAAGACTTTCCAGCTGCAAATGAATAGCAATCACATTACTAACTATGATGGAAGTGTAACTAGGAGATTGATTGGCCGTGCATCAAAAAATCAAAATCAGTTTAACACGATTCTGCTTTAGTCGCAATTAGAGAATTGTGAATTGTGAACTGGAACTCTTTATTTCAAATCCAAATCTACTTCATAGTAACCTGATATTAGGAATTGTAATTGAATCTAACCACAATATGACTTCATTTCCCAAATAATTCTAGTACCGGATGCTCAAACATTGCATGAGAATTATCATCAATCAACTACCTATCTTCTTGCACACAAAATGGTGCAAATCACAGCATTCAGCAAAAGGCAATGAGAAAAAACAGATACAAACAGTTCAAGCCTAGAGACAATCCAGCCTAATCAACTCGAAGCAACGAACAGTAAACATATAAACTAAAACTCGATCAAATCAACAATGAACACTCGGAAAAGCTGTACACAGTAAGACAAGACGGAAGCAGTACCTTCTTCTCGGGAGCTTGAGGAGTGGCAAGTTGCTGCGCCTGAAGCCCCTCGCGGCGCTTCTTCTGCAAGCTCTCCTCTCGTTTGTTCTTGCGGATCTCCACCATGTTGTCCTCCCTCCGCCTCCGGCCTTCGTCGGCGTCCACCGCCACTTTGTACCTGTTCCGGCGGACCTCGGTCCTGGCGTTGGGTCTGAGAGACATCTCTGCGTTTTGCCTTTACTTTCACAATCGAAAGAACACAAACCCTAAGTTTCACTGAAGTGAGACGATAAAGAAATCGAGAATCAGAAGAAGCTAAACGGAACGGACGATGTTTTGGAATAAATGTGTGTGTGTGTGTGAGAGAGAGAGAGAAATGGAGCAAGTACAGAAGCAACCAGGGCTTTGGACTGAGACGAAACAGGGAAGGTGCGGTATCATTATAAGGGTTTCAACCACCGGAGGTTTGTAATTTAGGCCTCGATTTGTATGTTAATCACGATTGAACCACTCCATTTGAATTTGAACTAGCCGCAACTCGTGGCACTTTAAATCCTCCATTTTTATAATCTGCTAGCTTGTGAAGTTACCAGTAATTTTTTTTTTTTAATTAAACAGGTACCTACATTTAATTTTCGAATCAATTCACTCTTCAAATTTTATATAGGTTCAATTTCATGAGAAAATAAATAAATATATATAAAAAAATGTCACTTTAGACGGAGACGAGTTAGACTAAATGGTTTAAGCGCTTTGTATTATATGAGTATATTAAGGGGCAAGTTTGTATACCCAACGCTCAAAAACAGTACTATAACCTCAACACTTCAAACTACTACGAATCATCGGAGCATTATACAAAGCGCTAGGCTCTTGATGAACTTTAACATTTCCCGAAACTCACTCAACGACCTGAGAGACAAGGATTCAAACTCACAATGTGCGGTAAACCCTACGTCACCAACAACCTACTACATGTCACACTTTTGTTGGGTTAGGTTTGTAAATATCATTACTCATATCTCTCTTAAAGGGAGAATGAATTCAAACTTTCGAGAATTTATTCTCAACTATTTTTTCTCTCTTTACATTCTCTCGCTCTATACACTATATATTTCAGTTCATTCGCTTGAAAATCTTATTGTCACACATGAGACGATTTTCTAAGAATCACGGATGATCTATAGTCGGTAGTTTCAAATTGATATCGTTCGACCTCACTTCGACCGTGAACTGCATAAGGTACAAGGCACGTAAACCTCCCAAACAAGTCCTAAAACAATCTCTCCTCCTACAATTCTCTATAATGATTGCTTTTATACACAGGACCTGTCTTATTGGGTCATAAACATATGATTCTTCAAATTTTGAACATTGTACAGTACAGTGCTTATATAAAAGGGACAAGACACAAGATTTGTTTGGGATAATAAGCTGATCATCCTTCAACTTTGTGTCCAAAGGTGTTGGAGATTCGGACAAGACAACCAGATTGATTGTTTCAGTACCACCTACGCCATTCCCTTGAACAACCAAAATAAAAGGAACCAATAAGCAACAAAAGCTTCACTACACCTACACTTTCTTTTTCTGTATCAAAATTTTGCATACCAAGCTCAAAAAGCTACAAATGGTTCACACCTATATCTAAACTCATTTCTTGCTTTGGTATATTTAGTTTCTTGGCGTCAAAGGTACTTGAGAACATAACTATAGATTTACAGTGTGAACATACTTTAATTTACCTTGTCAAAAACCATATAAAACCAGTAACTTGCCATAGCAATTGATAAGGAAATGGCCACAGAGAAAGCAATTGGTGAGGTTTCTGGTGCCATCCAAGAACAAGACATGAGTTCCAAGAGAGGATCAAATAAATATGGGTTTGGGAAAGCAGTAGCACACAGAGCAGTCATGTATGGTTCAAGCAGTCGCCGCGGCGGAGGTGGAAGCAGAAAGAGCAAAACTGATGGTGATATGATCAAGACATTACCAAGCAGGCTAAGCAAGGTTACATTGGCTGATGAAGCACAGAACTAGTGAAAATGAGAAACCTCTGTTTCCATGTCTTTTTGTTGGAGTGCATGTTCTAGTATTGCTCAATATTAGATGTTTTTTGTACTTTACCTCTTTAGTTGTGCTAGGTTGGTGATGTTGAAAATGATGTTTTTTTGTGTGTCAATGTTGTATTTTATTTCTGGATAGATGGAACAACACAACACCAACAAGAGAACTTGAAATTAAAACCAATGCCATGAATTTGCAACTTGCAAAGAAAGCGTAATTAGGCATGATAGGAAGAAAACTGTTTGTTCACAAAATGCAGAATAGTACTGATACAATGCTCCTGACCTCGTCAGTGTGGAAACACGTTGTTGTCGTTGTACAACGGTTTTCTCGGATCTAAACACGTGATTCACTTAAAGATTTCTACAAAGAAAGAGCACGCATTAAGTGAAAACTCGTGCGTTGTATGAGAATTCACCGAAATTTACCTCTGGTGTGAGAGTAAGTGAATTCGACTTAACATAATACAATTCACAATTATGTAAATGTGTACGTGAGTGATTTGTACCTCAACTTCTAAAAAGTTTCTGTAGTGACAACTGTTAGATTCTGATTGGTGGAGAGAATGTAAGATTGTAATCCAAATGTATTGGCGTGTCCCATATGTTAGGTTATGAGATCCCGGATTAAATTGTTGGTATATATCAAATTAGATCAATAAAATGAGTTGGACCCCCACTTGAACTTAAAATAAGTGGAATTAAGTTATCCAAATTGATCCAAATATTTTATGAATCATCCCGTCAACTAGTCAAGTACATACAGAGAAGCTAGCTTATATTTCCTGAAAATACTATTTTGCGCCGTGAGGAGACACGGGATTATCCGGCGCATAAGGGCGGGTTTATTAGCCGTTGGATTTACATTGTGAGCGATAAATCATGACCAATGATTTGGCCATTTCGAGATCCAAGGGTGGGAACTATTCAGCTCATGCTAGATGAAACTGTTGCGTTTCAGGTTTCGAGGGAAGGAGCAGGTTAGCAGATCATGGGCCAACAGAATAGTAACAATATTAAGCCCATGGGCCTTCCTATTTTTATTTGTGTGAATTTTATTTGAAAATTTACATCAAAATGATATTTAACAAATTTATAGTTATACATTTATACTCCACCGATTTGTAAGACTAAACTACATTTTTGACAATCCGAATGATAAAAGTCAAATTAAAAAAAAAAAAAAAAATACTTTTATACAATACAAGAGATAAAAATTGAAAAAACTTCTTAACTCAAAACAACTAATTTGACACATCAAATGATCCATAGATAGACACATCAATTTTAGAGCCATTGTTCAACAATTTCTAATTTAGCAAATTCGTGAATGTGATCGGAATCTGCGGACACCCAATACTTGATCCACATTTTTCGAAGTTATTTTCATTAGTAGCTATAAAAATACATCGGGTCGGAAACGGAGAGAGAGAGAGAGACAACAATGTTGTTTGTGTAGTAATATTTTCAGATTTTCTTTTCATTACTAGCTGTATATATATTGTATAATTGTCGGAAATGGAGGTAATAAGGAGGAGACAAGGCAGTGCCAATGCGGTTGTTGGGAGGTTGAGAATTTGTGTTCTGTGGTTACTGGTTTTTATGAGTTTTCTGGAATTTGGAGCTACCAATCCACCGTCTCCTCCAGTAACGCTTTTAAAAAATGAGAAAAATGTAAAATAACCGCATTTTGTTTGACAATATTATTTGAAATTATACGTCAGACAAATAAGAATTTAATTTTTTTTTTCTTTCTTTCAGGTGACAATGGATAATGGTATTGTCCAAGTAACAGTACAAATACCTGATGGTAATGTTATGGCTATTAAATACAATGGAATTGAAAATGTTCTTGAAGTACGTAACGACATAGACGATAGAGGGTAAGCTAATAATAACAACGATTTTTTTATAAACACCTTTAATTTTGAATTTTCTGTTTTCGTGTTTTATTTAGATATTGGGACATAGCGGCAAACCTTCCTGGCAGTGAGAATAAAGATATCATCGACAGGTAATAAAAATTCAAGACAATTTTGCGTACATTTATACAAATATCATAAAGATACTAAGAAAATGTTTATATGCAAATGTATAAGGACATGCATTTTTGAATTCACTTGTTGTTGCACTTGCACAGACTAGGCTGTACGGAGTTTAAGGTCATAGCTGAAGAGGAAAATCAGGTGGAAATTTCTTTCACTAAAATGTGGCAACAAGGTTCAAAAGACGGTGCATCTATAAATGTAGATAAAAGGTGATGTATATTATTTTACAATATTGCCTAAATATTTTAAAGAATATGTGAAAATAAAACAATATCAATTTTTTATTTATAAATATGTTTGTGAATATTGTGTAGACTTGTATTGACACGTGGACTTTCTGGATTATACACATATGCAATATTTGACCGAGCTCAAGGATGGCCAGATTTGAACTTGGATCAACTCAGGACCGTTTACAAACTCGACCAAAAGAAGTAAAAGAGCCCGTAGTTTCCATTTATATTCATTTATAATTGTCAAATATAATGCTCACTAGATGTTCGATAAAATGCCGAAACCAATTCTTGAAATTTTGTTCTCTAGGTTTCGGTTCATGGCAGTTTCGGATACTAGGCAAAGAATCATGCCAACGCTTGAAGACCGCAACAAGAGCCAACCTCTTGTGTATCCCGAAGCTGTACTCTTGACGAATCCGGCCGATCCATCTCTAAAAGGAGAGGTTGATGACAAGTACCAATATTCGTGTTGTAACAAAGACAATGAAGTCCATGGTTGGATATGCGAAGAGGCTCGTGTTGGATTCTGGATGATCACTCCTAGTTACGAGTCTCGGTGTGGTGGGCCGGTCAAACAAGAATTAAGCGCCCATG
The DNA here is from genome assembly GCA_036897465.1 of Pelargonium australe. Classification (NCBI taxonomy): domain Eukaryota; kingdom Viridiplantae; phylum Streptophyta; class Magnoliopsida; order Geraniales; family Geraniaceae; genus Pelargonium; species Pelargonium australe. The sequence goes on from JAYMTH010000555.1 coordinate 16,448, forward strand.
CTGGTTGTATAACACTCGCTGTGAGTATACTAACGGGTCTAGAATAGCGCACAAAGTGACGATAAGTCCTTATTGATATAAAAATGGTTTTTGAACTATCAGAATTGGATCAAATAGGTCGATCAAACTAGTTTTACACTAAATTAATCTAAACAGCTTACGGCGATAACTTTCACTTGTTTTTATGTTAGTTTTGCTTTTGTGTCATTAAAAATCAATGTCGGTGACCATTTTTATTGGTTTTCAACTATTGTTAAACTAGTCGGAACCATTTAAATTGGTTTTCAACTGTTGTTAAACTAGCCGGGTCCTAATAGTTTAGGAACCATTATGCTTATTTTTCAAAGGTAAATATTTTTGTCTCTTTTGGATTCACTATGTTTTTTGTTTAACCCCTAATTAAGGTTCTACCTTACCAACTCATAACATATGTCATGTAGATATGTCACATCAACGTATTTACACCTTATATTAAACATTGCATTTTTTTTTATTGCAATAAGCTTAAACGGAGCCGTTTTGGCTACTAAAGGTGGAAAAAAGCCAACATGTATCTAATTTAGAGTGTAGATACGATGACGTGTCATGTCCACGTGGCAATTTTTGTGAGTTGCCATGATGATGATGATGTGTCTTTAATAGTTTACGTGACACAAATTGATCGGTAATAATTGATTATTAGGGATAAAATATAAAAAATTATACAATGTAAGGGCTCAAATAAGACAAATCTCTAATTAAAAGCTAAACCAAAAAACATAACGAATTCAAGAAAAACAAATTACGCATACACTATAGAAATAATGTGAAACCAATGCTAACATTTGTTTTTTGTCTAGATGTTTAATAGCAAACACTACTCCGGGGAAAGTACATCGATAAAATTTCGAAATGGGGAACCGTGGAAGAAAGTTTTTGGTCCCGTTCTTGTGTATTTGAACTCAGTAGCTCCTCAAGCAAATCCAAGTGAATTGTGGGCAAATGCTAAACAACAAGTATGTAAGCTCAAGAAAACTAAATATTTTTACAAAACGTGCCCAGAATACTTATAATTTTTCTTCAAACATGTATTGACTCGAATAATTTGATGTTACTAATAGTTGGCCACAGAAATTGGAAGTTGGCCATACACTTTTCCAAAGTCCGAAGATTATGCTAAAGCTGATCAACGAGGAAAAGTTGAAGGTCAATTGTTTACAAATGACACGTATGAAACTCTAATTTATTTTGAAGTTAATTTTTCATATTTTGAAATGAAAGTCTTAACCTTAATTTTTATAATTATATCTTGGTATAGATTCATAAACAAGGATCTTGTGGGAGCAGATGGTGCCTATGTTGGTTTGGCAGTTCCCGGTGAAGCTGGATCATGGCAAAGAGAATCCAAGGTAATACATATATACGATAAAAATAACGTGTTTCAATGTTTGTCGATTTAAACTGAATAAAAATTACAACAGCAAACATTAAAACATATTCGTTTGCATTTTTATGGGCAATTGTATTGCAGAGTTATGATTTCCTTACATTTAGCCAATGTTTGGAGTGTGATTAACAAACAAAAAATAGACATGAATACGGTGATTGAATTTTGATTAATTGTTCTAGGGTTATCAATTTTGGACGAAAGCTGACAAGACTGGGTGTTTCACAATCAACAATGTTCGAGTTGGTGACTATTTTTTGTATGCATTTATTCCTGGTGTCATTGGAGATTACATATACAATATAACTATCAACATTAAACCTGGTACGCGATTTGTAGAATTTAGTTTAAACATTACATTTAATTATGTTTGATTGCATGGATATATACAAGGGTGGATTGAATTTCGAAATCCATTAAATTGTCTATCTCTCTCTTTCTCTTTCTCGTAGGTTGTGTAATCAAACTGCCAAATCTTGTCTACTCACCTCGAAGAAGCGGTCCAACATTGTGGGAGATAGGCGTGCCAGACCGATCAGCTGCTGAGTTCTTCGTTCCGGATCCAAGTCCTGAACTTGTCAACAAATTATTTCTCAATCATACAGACAAGTAATTAAGCTCTCTTCAAACCTTATTCCTAGTAATCTTCTTTAATCTCATCACAAGCGGCCTAGTAACACAATATCATCAAACAGGTTTAGACAATACGGACTGTGGGACCGATACACAGACTTGTTTCCCGAACAAGATCTAGTATTTAAAGTTGGCGTGAACGACTGTGCTCGAGATTGGTTCTTCCTTCACGGTGTAAGGTACCTATATTTCATTTTTTATGCGTGTTAATTAAGTACATTCATCACCAACAAATCTTTCCTCCCATGGAGTGATTTATATTTGAATAATATGGTTTGTTAGTAAAAATAGTTTTGTTTGTATAAAAAATGGGGATACTCTAGGGCACAGAAGAAAACATTATAAATATATTCTAACCTTTGATGATATCATTTTAAATATGCCCGTTTAGATATTTTAACGAACATTGAAAACGATATCAATAAACATTGAATCATATATGTGAGTATCTTTATGTAGTTGTGTTTGTGTGCTTAGAGTTTTCTATAAAAGATTCATCGTAACACACTTGTGATCTTGCCTGTTGCAGGAAAGATAAAGATGGGACGTACAAACCAACGACATGGCAAATTGTATTTTCCCTCGATAAGCTAGTTGAGAACGCCATGTACACACTTCACTTTGCCTTGGCCTCGGCTAATGAAGCTCATGTGGAGGTACATTTTTATACTCTGTAGAGATATTACGGTGGCTAATTGACAACTGAAAGTCTTAAAAAATGTGCGCACAAGTAAAAGAAGTAATAATTGATTTTATTTAATATGAAGGTCCGGATCAATAGACGGGATGCTCCAAAGCCTTTTTTTGCAACCGGGAAAATTGGAGAGGACAATGCCATTGCTAGACATGGAATCCACGGTCTCTACTGGTTGTTTACTGTAGATATACCAAGCTCTACCTTTGTAATGGGAGAAAATACAATTTTCTTAACACAAGCAAAAGGTGGTAGTGCTTTTCATGGAGTTATGTACGACTATATTCGACTTGAAGGACCGCCTACTGCTGTTTAGTAACACGGCATTCATGTGACTAATTATTTATGATAACGAAGTCTGTCGTGGTTGAACATTCTGAACTACATGGATTCCATCCAAATTCAACCATGTATATAGTTGTATTTAATGAATTTTATCCTACATGCTACAACTTATGGTTTATAAATACGATAAAGTTACAATGTACCATGAAAATGGACTCATTACATTTCTGATTTCTCTAAGCACACCTATAGAGAAACGGGTGAGAATGAGAATTACATTTGAAAAAGAATATATATAGAATATGTTGTTTGAAGGGAAAAAATGTTCTCTCTCTCTCGCTAAACTCTCATCTAGGGTTAGGGTTTCAAAGAGCAAAAATCTCAGCCGCTGGAGCTTAGCCCACCTTCACACCATCCCAACATCCGCTTTCTCCGCCTCCGCCCCGTCCTCTTCGACTCCCTATTGCCACCTGTCGCTCCGCCA
>JAYMTH010000556.1:0-19968 GCA_036897465.1 Pelargonium australe
GGCGTTGCCAACGGTTTCTTCACAACCATTAAGTCTGTCATCTGATTCAAGAACAAACTCGAAGGCAATCTTACTATGTGCTAGTGCTACTAGAGATTATACACATTCTTTCATATTTAAAGACAGTAGAAGTGGTGTTGTTAAAAAGAGTGTTAATCTAACTAAGGAGGAGTAAAAGGGAATATAATGTTTTCAAAAAATGAGGGTTGCTTGAGCAATAATTGTAAAATTCTAAATTTTTTTGAATACACACGTTAGAAGAGCTGATATAGAATGGATCTATCTCAGTTATTTAGGATTAACCAAAAGAGGCGAATTTCATGAGTTTCAAACTTTCATTTTAATTAATGATTGATTTGAGTTTTATCTTTTTTCCTACCCTCAAATGGGTCTTTTTGCTATTCTTTTATTCTACTTCTGAAAGGTAAATATCTCAGTTTAAGAGAGAAAGAAATGAATATAGAATCCTTCAAAAAGAATTTTATTTTCCTTCTGATGAAGTCTTTGGAGATTATGGAAGACATAAATTCTATTTGGGGAGCTAATAAGAAAGGGGAAGAAGAACATAGTGTCACTCGAGGTGTTCCCTTAATCGTAGAAGACTGTGGAGTGAGCAAGCATGATGATTTTCGTGACCTGAAAAACATACAAACAACAAGCCCTCAACATAATGTATACCCCGAAAAGGTCACTCAGCGTAATTTTCAAAACCCATAATCAATGTTTTGAAAAGCGCAAGCTTCGAGCTGCGCTTCGCGCTTAATCCCGAAGCCCCACTTTTGGGCTTCGCTTCGTGAAAATTCCAACCCCTTCAATGAATCCCCCTGGATTCCGCGTTTTATGGGCTTTTTATTTAACAATCATATATTACTTATTATGAACTTATTTTAGTAAATAAGAACTCTAAAAACCTATTTAAAAATCATTCAACTTCCAACCTTCACAGCTATTATAAGATTTTATAGTTCAAAAAACACAAAAGAAGCACCTCTACGCATAAAATATATCAAAATATCGACAAGGTGGTGTAAGAGAGCACTTTGGTACGGTAAGGTGCCAAAAACTCTAGGCTAGGGTTAAGAGAACTAGTCTCTTTCCTGAACATTATTGGTTACTTGTAAATATACACCTTTAGGTCGTCGCTTATAAAAAAAAAAATCAAGCGAATCCATTGGACGCAAAACCATTTAACCCCGAATTTATTATGTGCATGTATGAAAGAGTTGTGTGTATTACCAGATGCCGTCAAGACAATAACCAAGAGCAGGACAGAAATTGAGATGCATTTCATGGTTTTAATATGATCTTCTTCCCGATCGTATGGAAGTTTTGACGCAAGAGTTTCTTGGATTTTATGATCTATATGGGCTGCGTAGAAGAGAAAACATTAATTGTCACTTTTTTTTAGAAAAAAAAAAAAATTCCTATTATTGACTTATATATTTTTGAACACGTGGCTGTCCTCAAAAATCGCAAAGGCAAGAAAGTGGGTCCTCATATTGTGACATGAAGACATACGATGATGTTTATTTTGGTTTTGAGGTTGACCTAAGCCTTAGGTTTTGGAGAATTGTTTTGAGCAAATTGTGGAAATTATGCCTTGTGATTTTTGTATCTATACTCGTAAAGCTAAGACGAGGGATGCGATCCATATATCATATCTTGTGTTTTATTCGTTATGAGCCAAAATGACGCATTTATTCTCCATATAATATGTCATGATGACATAGAAATGATGTTACGAGATAATTTAGGCTCTTTGATGATGTGACAATGATGTTATCATTTATGAGATAATTTAGGCTCTTCCCAAGTTCCCGGGATACGTGTGGACGTAACTTTCTGAGGTCCATCAGGAAACATCCCAACGGTGTCATATTGCTATTAGACTCGAGGTATTGTCCCAGACATTTTGGTGGTCTCTACTCACTGGAGAGTATGTGTTGAAATGAGACCCTGCCCGGTTGAACGTGTGGTGTGTACCCTGTTGAGGTCCATCAAGAAACGTCTTAACAGAGTTGTATGGCTTAGCGACACAAGTTATTGGACTCGGGTTATATCCCGAACGTCCATGTAGTCATTGCTCACTTGGGAGCATGTATGGATATTAACGAATGAATTACATAGCTTTCTAAGAGAGTGTTATTTGAAGCATGCACATCAAATTCAAAAACAGGTAAAGTGTGTTTCAAGCTTCAATTACATAAAATTTGCAAGGGCCAATCCCTCGATGCATCAATCAACAACCAACACCTAGTATACATCAAACTTGCAAGTGCCAGTCCCTACCCATTTTGAAATGCAACACTCGGGTCCAATACATTAAGTTAAGGATCGCATTGCCTAAATGTAGCGTTGGAGTTCAAATGACACCCCTAAAGATAAACGAAATCACTTCAATCCAATAGAAAACAGGAGCAAGCAGTCACGATCCCTTTTTTGTTCGTATGAAATAATGGACTAGACTGACTCAACTTGAGGATTTTACCCAATTTCACATTACACTCATTGACATTATTTGACGAGCAAGGCCTGGATCTTGTTGCAGCAGCTCCCTCAAATTGTTTTCCACCTCTGCCTTTTGCTTTTCCAAGTATTCCTTTGACGTCTGTCCAAAGACCAACAGAATCAGTTTATTCCCACAAAACCATAATGAAAGATGTTATTTCAATGTTATCAGTGGTTATGGTAATGAACAATCACCAAGAGCAATCAACACTTTATGATATGATAAATTCCAACAGGAGTTATTTTCCTCGCCGGAGAAAAGCGGAAAGCTTAATTGAAGCACATGCAACTTTGCTCTCTAAAATCTAAATTGGTTCATTATAATAATATTTTAATGAATTCTAACTGAAATGCCAATAAGTTTAGCAAGAACTACACAAGCCATCTCATCTTATTTGAGCATTATGAAAGCGCTACTTATATACAATAACAGATTATACTATTACAATCTCGTAAACCTTTTAAACAAACTCACGAATAGATAACATCATGATTCTCCCATGTACAAAATTTATTTGTTGTTGTCTAAAAAGAAAAATTAGGGTCTTTACTTTAGTAAAAATAATAGATGGTTGAAGTCCCCCAGTAACTGGTTCAAAAAAATTCTAGAAAATAATTTGATTGGTATGAGACTACTGCTATATCCTCCTAGTCTCCTATATAAGCCTAAACACTTCATCTGTTGTTGAGGCTTCAATCAGAAGATAATAAGTTCTGTTGAGCTATTTTTTATAATAAAAGAGAGCTATTTCCTTAATTTGAACTTGAGATCCAAAATTCACATCCTCATAAGTAAAAAAAAAAAAGGAAGAACCAGGCGCAATTATGCGAATTCACATCAAAAGATTTACAAGTATCAAACCAAACACAGGTTTAAAGCCAGAAAATTCAGAACAAATAAATAAAGAAGCTAGAAACAAATATACAAAAACTTCAATATGACAATATACGTATATGGTTACAGGACATAATACTAACAATACTCCAGTCAAGGCTAAAGTTTGTGTTTGTGGTCCTGATCCATCAGACGTGTAGCACACAATCAATTGAAGGAGAGGTTCATTTCACTTTTAAAAACTATATGAATAAGACTACTAATCCAAACCAGAAAACAGTAGTACTTCTGCAAAATGACCCCCAAGTTTCAGAAGCATAGAGCCATAGACAAATACAATGATAACGAATTGAAGTATACACAGCCTCCCTTAGTAAGAGAGGTCTTATTGCTGATAAAAAAAAAAGTAAGAGAGGTTTTTTCACTGAAAAGAGAAATGGTATACCTGTAATGAAGCAATTGCAGTCTCACTATCCTTCAGCTTTTGCTCTTGTTCATTCTCCAAAATTGACTTGGGCTCTAAAACAAACCTGGTGATCATATGTGATAAAAGAGATAGTTCATCAGAGTCAGGTAGACCATCTATAAATTAAGATTAAGCTTCATTTGGAGTACCAAACTCACGTTCTTCCTGCAAAAATACAAAGGACATGAGGTCAAATAAGCAAGTGGTTACTTAAAATGGACAATCGATAAACTAGAATGCTAATGAAGTCAGCCATCTATAATTCATGCAACGGAGGCAGCCAGGCAATGAGATTACTGAACAAGATGCATATAATAGAGTCCAATATTTGGAAAATGACAATAGCACGTGCACCATCATAAGATTAAAGCTTTATGCACCTATAGATTTGTATGTATTTGTATCTTCAGGCAATGGGCGCAGCTCCTCCAAGGTTAAGTAAGCGCGCTTCTTTTCTCCTTCTTTATTCCGCAATTGGGCCTGCACCTGCAAAACCAAGACATTACTTAAGCTCAAGTTCATGAGAATTGCTAACCAGAACCAACTACAAGTTGTCATCCATGACTCCCGAGGCCAGAAATCAAAATCAAAACATGACAAGTAACACAAACCTAACCATCTATCACTACTCAAAACTCACTTAACAAAAGTATTGAGAAACAACAAAGAATAGTACACTACTGTTTTCCAAATTTATGCATAACCTTAAAACAATTTTTGTTAAGCAAAAATATAGAAATGACTGCAAAATAGAAGACATGTTTTTAGGCAAATCAAGATCAAAATTTCAGTAGCAGCTCAAGATACTCAATCAATCAAAAATCATAATTCTGCAGCTGAAGCTGAGCACATATATACATATAAATACACTTTTGCACAATTTGACTAATGGGAGAAAATGGGTGGCTAACCTGCTTCAGCTTCCCGGTAGTGTCGATCATGCGACTTTGAATCTCCAGAAATGCCTAAAATTTACAGCAAATCAACAAAAATACATATATATGTTATCGAAAATGAAATCAAAGAAACTCGGTTTCGATTTTTACAGTTCTGCTAGCTTCGTCGGCCATGGCTATAGAGGTTCTGAAGTGAGTACAGTCTCAATTAAGTTTCGGATCCTTTAGCAGCAAATGAACAAAGAGAGAAGAAGAGCTGAATTTCAATTTTCAAGATTTAGAAGAACCCTAAGAAATAGAAATTGGGTTCTGGGCTTGTTCTGTTGGGTTGGGCTTAGACGGTTCATTTGGTTGAAAATGTTTGGGCTAATTCACATGCTCAATTAAGTATGTATTCATAAACGGGTAAAATGGAAGTGAGACTTTCTGCTATATTGATATTATATTACATCTAGTTTAATAACGGATGCAATTTGAAAAAGCCGTATGTCTCGAGTACATTTCATTGTGGTACATTATCTATGCCGAATAAAATTATCACATTAAGGTCACAAATTTGATATTCATATGTTTATTGGGCATAGTATACGGTTCATGGTTGGTTCTTGAGGTCAAATTGAAAAATAGAGATTTATTGTGTTGATATGTTGTTTGGGCATGGTATTTCATTCATTAACCTATGTTGCCGTATTGTTGGTTATTTCTCGTTTTCGTTCCTATGGTTAGGTATTTCCTGATTTCCGGCGTTTTTTCTTTTCTTTTTTTATTTTGTTGGGATGTGCATGCTATCGGTTGCTCATGCCTCGTCGTTTCCCCCCTATGATCAATATCTTGTGCTAACCATTTTTGTGGTAGTAGTTGTAGGGTTTGTTCTTTTGTATTGATGTTTTCTTAAAGATGAGCAACGCCCAGCATTGAACATCTTCTCAGGGTGGATCAGAGTGTTTTTAATTTCTCTTTGTTGTCTGGTATTAAGCATCTCCTTGAGGGTCATGAGTATAGCTTTCAAAACCTGTATTTTATTGTTTCCCTCAACGACGAGCAACGTTTGGCGCTGGGCGTATTCTCATACTTGAACTTAGCATTCATTTATTGTGCTTTATCATTCTTCTATGGATAAGCGATTTAGTCAGACAAAAATCTTAACCGACTCTCAAAACAGAAAAAAGGAAAAAAATGATTAATTTACTGAGAAAATAATCTAAAATCTCCCCTCAGTTTGTGTCATTGACTGTTCCACATTGGAGTGAAGGAAACGAAGAAATGTCAATATCCTCACCTAAACCTTCCACGGTCAACGCTAACAAACAAAACCCAAAGACCTTACAATACAAACAAAAACATTTAAATATATGAAATTGGGTATTATTTTGGTCCAACCACAAAAATAATTATTCCACTTTGGTCCTTTCTCTTGGATCAATCTATTGGCATGCACTAACACAAGTGGTAATTAAAAAAAGATGGTGACAGATAATCATTGGTACGTTGGTTCCATCAAATATTGTAACTCAATTTCATAATAGCATGTGATAACCTATGCATGAAGAAAATAAGCCAACAACTTTGAATCCACCGACATTAATTATAATGTTTTTTAACTCATTTTGTTATCACTTTGTTTCATTCAAATTCAATCATAATATAAAATATAATACTTTTTTTTTGGTTAACACAACCATAGTTCAAAAAGTGTTCACATTAACATTTCATAATCCTCACGACATACATCAATGGATCAACACAATACACAAAATTTTAATGAACACTTCCACAATTCGATGCAAATAGATGTCAAGAAAGAAAGCTCGTTACCACCTGAGTGTAGTTAACCCCGATCAATATCAACATGATGGACATCAGAAGACCCGGAAGAGCTCACGCTTGAAACCGAGACTAAATCAAATCCTAAGATTCCCTCGTAAAGTTTCCATACCCCTACATCAACGGGTGAACCCCTCTTCTTTCCATTACCGACACCATATGAATCAAAATTAATATTGATTGGTTGGGCTATTGCAATGTCAATACAAAGTGTTGTTGATTATGCTTTCACGAATCACAATGTTGTTTGGTTATATGGGTTCTCGAAGAAACTGGGGACATGCTCTCTTTTGATGACTGAATTGTGGACAAATTTGGAAGGCTTGATTGTGTGTTTGAAAATTGAGGCAGATAAAATCATTTTCAAAACTAATTATTCTTTTGTTTATGAGCTTCTAAGTGAATGTTATGTATTCACTCACTCGTGGGCTTCTTTGATTATTGAATCCTGGGATAAGACTACTACGGATGACAATGTTGTTTATCGATATATTTTGACTGCTCAGGCCTTGTAACAAACAGATTCGCCCGTTCGGATTCTATATCTATTAATTAAATTCCTCTTTTCGCCACAACAACAAAAAATTACTCATTTGATATTTCATTCTTAAAACGGCTTAAATACGTCAACCGTGGGTTCCGGACCCGCTCAGAAAACTCATGGCTTAAACCGAAAAAACGAGACAGTCTAAGCCCTAATGCAAAGGGCAAAAAGCCAAAAACTAAAAAGGAAAAGGACTTGCATTTGCAAATAGCAATTGGGTTTTGGTTGGTTTGGCGTTTTCGGCGGCTAAATATCAACCAATACTCAAATCCTCTCTGTATAACATCTCTCACTCTCTCCTATTTTTCTCTTTCCTTTTATACACAAACACGATCATTTCCTTTTGGGGGGTTCTGGTGCCGCCTAGCTCCTCCTCCTCTTTCCGGCATCAAATCTCCGGCCTCCGGCGCTATCCCTACCATTTCTCGGCGACTCATTTCAGGCCACACCCAGATCGGATCTTTCTCCACTATACATTTTCTTATAATCTCGTCGTTGCTCTTGATTTTTACGTGAAACCCATATGAGTTCTTGTCTCGTCTTTATAGCCACCCGGATCATGATTCCAAAACGGTCGTGCTGTGTGGCTTCTGGCGAAATGTAAACCGGGATTTGGGGTTCCAAATTCGGATTCAGATTTTTTTGTTTCTTCAGATTCATGGGGATTTGTTTTAGCAGCGAAGATTCTGATCAGTTATATAAGAAGTGTCCAGGTAACATTCGATTTCCGAACGTCATTTCTTTTGATTCTCGGTTGCCTATTCCTGTTCCGTTTGGTTTTATTGACAATGGGTGTGATAAAGAGGGACTAGATTTTGAATATTAGAGAATTGGGATTTGGTTGATTTCTGTGGATTAAGAAACAACATAGTGGTTTTTTTTAATATATGTAAATTTCATTCTAGTAATTGTTGAACCAAAACAAGAGAAACTGACAAAATATTATTGTGGTCACCCTTGCAAATTCTTGTTGAAATTGCTATCTTATTGTGGTGACCTTTTTGGCGTCTCGGAAAATGTTTTTGAAATAGCAAATTGAACTTTGAGTATAAATTGCTCCAAGGAAGGAAGTAGTTGGCCAACTTTGAATTTCCAGAATGTTTATGGAATATGTTGAATTTGCAATGACACATCAAGTCGTCGAGAGAGCTTGAAACTGGAGTGAGTTTGTGAATATAGTTATCGCTCTTGAATTTCTTAGCCGGCAAAATATTTCAATGTGAAGTAGCATTTGCTTAGTATCATTACTTACCTTTAATTGAATGTTATCTCTCTGCCATTCTAATTTCAGGGGAAGAGACTACATCTCAAATGGCATCAAATAGAGAATGTGAAACCAAAATTTCAAGAACTCCCATAGCTCCTAAGAATGTCAAAGAACTTCGTCAAAATCCTGCATTTAGTAATGTTGATATCTTTACATACGAGGAGATGAGGTTAGCCACAAAGCACTTTCGACCTGATTTGATTCTTGGGGAGGGTGGGTTTGGAGTTGTTTATAAAGGAGTTGTGGATGAGAGTGTGAGACCAAGCTACAAGACCACAGAAGTTGCTATTAAGGAGCTTAACCCAGAGGGTTTCCAAGGTGACAGGGAATGGCTGGTATATGCTTTATCTTGTTTCTTATAACTTATGTTTTTCCTTTACGAGGCTTAACTGCTGTCCTAATATTACAATTGTAATATTAGGACACACAGTTAAGTAATACCTTTTCAACCGTTTAGAACAAAGAAACTGTGTCTACTGATGACCGAGACCAGCATGTTATTATAACTTTTATGTTATGGGTATGCACTTACAATATGGAATTCAGCCTTTCAGTTTTACTGCATGTATTGTCTTACTAACTGCTGCACAAGATAGGTTTTTCTAAGTCAAAATGCATCAAGCTTATGTAATGGTAAATTATCTTAGAAGAGAGTTGTCCCATAAATTGTCTTGTCAGATTTTCCCTGATTGCACTGTTGAGGGATCTACTTATCATGATATATTTTTGCTTTGTCGGTTCATTCCAAATCTTTGGGCTTGAATCATGTTCAAAATATTAATTTCCTTCTTAAGAAATGATCATGCATATATTCTGCATGCACGTAAAATTTTAATTAACTTGAAGAATATATATTAGCAATGACTTATTTAGTACTTCAGAATAGTTACCAATTTTTGAAAGAGTTTGAATGCCTTTGAGAATGGGCCTAAAATTGAACTTACTAAGTTTGATGTGATGATCATCAGTACATAAAGTGGAAATACATTTATCGAATAAAACCACCAAAAGAAGTGAGAATTAATGCCAAGTTGGTACTCATCAGGTTTATGTTATTTTTAGAGAATGATTGTTTGTGATTGGCCAAAAGTAAGCTCTTATTTTTGTGAACCTGTACATTTGAGGTATGTTGCTTGTATTCATCAAATGGTCGTTTGTTTTACAGGCAGAAGTTAATTATTTAGGACAGCTTAGTCACCCAAATCTTGTGAAGCTCATTGGGTATTGTTGCGAGGATGAGCACAGATTGTTGGTGTATGAATATATGGCTGGTGGTAACCTAGAAAAACATCTTTTTCGCAGTAAGTGGTTAATTTTTGTTGTAGATTTATTTATACTTGATAATTAAATGATATCTTATGTTAATCTAAACTAACAAGTAACAACCCTTAAGCTAAATATGAGTATCATTATATCATAACAGACAGGCCCTACTTTTGTCTCCACATTGATTGCTGTGTACTTATTCAGTATCACCTTCATGTTTACAACATGCGTTTGTCATTCACATTTTAGGTTGGAGGCTCAATGGTGTGTGCTCTTTCATTAGTCTGATTTCTGGACTTATGGAAGTTCTAACAAAACCAAAGTTATTTTGGCTCAATTCCTTGTGGCTCTAAATAAGCAATACCTCAGTGCCTTTTCCCTTTTCCTTCTCTTTTTCACCCTTTTGAGTTGCACGTTTATTTGGGATGTCGTTTCCACCTTTCAATGGAGTTTGCAGGCTTCTTTTCATGAGAATTACTTTCCAAGACAAAATTAGGGAAGCAATGTAATCAGCGTGTGAGCAGTTGTATCTTATATCGGGTTGAAATGATAAGAATAATGAAAATAAGAAAAATAGTTACACACCTTTTCTAGATTGAGGAGTGGAGAGGAAGGCAAAGGTTTTTACTTTGTTCGGGTTGAGGGATTTGGAGGGAAATTTTTAGGAAGGAAATGGTTTCATTGTGTAGAGTAACTGAAGCAAGGAACAAAATTAAAAAGAGAAAAGGAGAATAAGGGAGTCATTCTCTGACCCACGTTTTTGTTTCCCTTCATAAGTGTAGAGAAAAAAATGTGTAATCTGTACGCAATGCAAAGATACTCTTTGGAATCCAAAATTGATCTCAACAAACAGTTCAGGCTTTATTTTTCGAGCAAAATATATAGTAACCACAAATCTGAATAGTATTCTTATCAAATGTGTTAAATTTAAATTTCCTCTTATCTCTTATTTCTTATTTGAACAAGGAAAAAAAATTAGTTTCTTATGACAAAGGGAAGCAAATAGTAGAGAACAAAAGTTTCCTTGCATACATTTACAATTTTGTTTGCTGTTTTTTTAATTGACAGGAGTTGGTTGTACTCTAACTTGGTCAAAAAGGATGAAGATTGCTTTAGATGCTGCCAAGGGACTTGCAGTTCTTCATGGTGCCGAAAGATCTATCATATACCGTGATTTTAAGACATCAAACATATTGCTGGATGCAGTGAGTTGTCCCCTTTCTACTTATACTTGGTATTTCAGCATTTTGTACTTTAGGGGCTGTTTAGGAAATTTCAATAGCCACCCACCCAAAACCTATATTATATAGTAGCATGAGAATTGGTTTCCCAAACAGCCATTCAAAGCTGAAATATAATTTGCATTAGCAAAATGAGCCACATATATGCAAAAATTATGAAACGATAGTAACTTTGCAAGTGTTCTCGAAAGGTTTATTTTTCTTTGTGGGGATCTATCATTTTGTGCTACTGAAATTAAACTAATAATATTTTGCAGGATTTCAATGCAAAGCTTTCAGATTTTGGGCTTGCAAAAGATGGGCCTATGGGAGACCAGACCCATGTATCAACACGTGTGATGGGCACATATGGATATGCTGCTCCAGAATATGTAATGACTGGTAAGGTGTTTGATACTTAACTACATTGCGTTGCATCTATTTCATAGTGATACGTCTAAGATTTTGTAATATTTCCCCGCTTCCCTTAAATAAGAAAAAGAAAACATGTGTTCCAATCTTGACTATAGTACCTAGGCAGTTGATTATTGACATGAATAATCTTTTGTACAAGAACTAGCACTCACATTGGATTTATAACTTTTTTTTTTTTTTTTTTTTTTTTTTTTTTTTTCATTTTCTTGCGGAGTAAAAAATAAAAGGGGAAAGATATTTCTAAACTCATAATATTCCTACTGCTTTACTATAATGTTTTCTTAGAGGCGGAGAGGTGTGCAAGAAACAATCTATAAACTTTATTCCAAAAATTGCCTTCTTTAATGTGGTTGTATATTGTTCTGTACTCTCGTTGAATTATATTTAGTAATCCTAGAGAATAATGTCCGATGAAAATGAAGGGACCTTATTTGTTCTGTTGGAGATTGCATTTGATTGACCCTCTGTCCCGTAAAAGTCATTATAAGCTGGTTTTTTCCTTGTTATTTTTACTCTTCACTGTGGCTTAACCCTAAGTTCACAGTGGTTACCGAGGCAGAGAGGTAAAAAAGACCGAGCCAGCCGGCTGGCTTTTGTAACCTGTGATTTTTGTCATGTTGGTTCAAGCATAGTATTGGGACTGTATTGATATATATGCTAAGCTTATGTAATTTATCTTGACCGCACCAGGGCACTTGACTGCTAGGAGTGATGTGTATGGTTTTGGGGTGGTGCTACTCGAGTTGCTTATTGGACGGAGAGCAATGGACAAAAGCAGGCCAAGTCGGGAGCATAACTTGGTTGAGTGGGCCCGCCCTCTCTTAAACAACAATAAGAAGCTTCTGAGGATTTTAGACCCCCGGATGGATGGGCAGTACTCGGTTAGAACGCTAATGAAGGTGGCTGGTTTGGCATACCAGTGCCTTAGCCAAAACCCGAAAGGGAGGCCCCTGATGAGCCAGGTGGTTGAAATGCTCGAGACTTTTCAGTCCAAGGAAGGGGATGCAGTTGAGAGTGAAGGTGGTAGTGTGACCCTATATGAAGTCCCGAAGGATGCTCCGCAGTCACCTACGGAGAGAACAAACCCGAGTAGAAGTGGTAGCGAAAGAGTAGCCTCAAATGTTAGGAAAAGGAGGCCAGGAAATGGAAGGAGCAAGAGCGAACCCCCACCCCCAAACGATTCTGATCAAGACAGCCCGTCTTCTCCAGATGCGAAACCTGTTCATGTGGAGAGTCAGAGTTGAGCTTATTAGCCAGTTCATGCATTGTATATGCTTTTGCTCTATATTTTTGTTCACTTTCTGGGTACTACTTTTAGCGTAAGCTTGAAGTCGGCTTTCAGGTAAAGAATTTAGTTTTCAGGGCTCACAATCTTATACGTAAAAGTGGAGCCATGGTTAGTGTATTTTGACATACCACATGAGCTAGTAATAATACTAATAATGATAATAATAACGACCTGTTTAGTTATTTTTGTTGAAATTGACTGTTGAACCATATATTGCACCTCAGATGTATAGAACACATCCTACACACTGAGTTTTTGTTGGTGCTCAATCTCCCGAACGAGCGAGGAGCTGAATGTATCTTACCTACAATCACCACACTACAAAATAGCCTGCAAAGTGGTACCACTTTTGCAAACTATGAGAGCAAATAGCGAGCAGCCGAGCAATGGACACTTGCGAGAAAAAGTGCAGTGGTAACAGAGGTTTCTTATATTTGAAACATGGAGAAAGAACTGACCTTAGAACCAGAAATTCAGAATCGAACGAATACATATTTTGAATGTCGAAACAACACTACGTACACAGAAAGATGGGTTATCGTTATTGTGCATGCTACTCTACTTGGAATCAGCAAAGCCTTAGCCATTTGCATCCATTCTTCTGGAGACTTGACAGTCAGGAGCACTCCCTACAAAACAATTGCACCATTTGTTATTCATTCTATGATTCATGAGCTATTGGTCAATAACTGTAATATCCTAAGGGAGTGTTTTCACTTTATATAGGAACAAAAAGGTACTAAACATGGTCAAGTAACTCATGAAAGACAGACACTTGCAAGTAATTAAACAATTAAACCGTGTTTTTTTTGGCACATAACATCTTCCATTTCTAGAAGCATACTCTGAGTATCCTGAGCCAAAATTAAAACTAAGCTTGATTATCATAACTATGGTCATTTGATATCAGTTAAACATCATTATCTTATCATAGGATGTGGTAGTGAATGACTCAAGGTTTGAGGTTTCCATTTAACTAAAAGCCTATGAACTTTGAAGTCACTTCCCGTTTCAGAACTCCTAGACCTATATAACGCCCTTAACTAGTTGTAACTAATCAATTACATAGACCTTTAAGACCCTTAGTGGTTAAACCTCCTATTAGTTTTTACTTTTTCTCCATAAATTACCTACAGCAAAAATGCCCTTAACCCACATTGCTGACTTTTAAATATGTGAACTTCAAACATTTCCTCACCCCATATTTGATGCAGTCTAGTTGCCAATTGGGTCACAGTTCTTCTCTCGGCGGGATTAGAAAATTCCATGTTCGCTGCCTCCTGAATCGCAAACAAGATTTCTCGCCTTGCATTTGCAGAGAGAGCAAGATAATTTGATCCGTGGATGGTACTCAGATCCGCCACCTACATCAAATAAAATATCACCTAGGTAAGATCTTTTGCTATTGAAAGTAATTATTTTCCTAATGTAACCCAGAAGTATGATCAGGTCAGTACATATAAACAGATAAATCTGAAGAAACATGGCTACATCACATCCATCCAGCACAGCAAAAAGATACAATTGGAATTACATGGACACCTATTTTTGTATTTGGAGAAAACATATTTGGATGACTTGAGAAATACAGTTGAGGTTTCATCTGCTGTTTGATTATAACTCGAAACACATTATTTAGTAATCAATAGGCAAGAACATGGCTAATAAGATCTGCATACTAAACTTATCAAACCTAGGTACTGATGTCATTTTCTTTTGAATGCTACTATGTACTAGTTTGCTCCTCTAGTTAGGAGTTTCATGTTCAACTAGGTTGCATCAACCGATGTAGACTACACACATCAAGCATTCAAGTGTTCCATAATAGATAAATAGATGCTAAACATAGAAATGAAAATAAAAGTTCATCAAAAATAGTAGATGGGAGAAACTACTTGCCTGCTGTAACCAAGGAATTATGTAATTCATATATCTCTGCTCTAGAAAAAAGGATACCAATGTACCCAGAACATCGTTCACAGTCTTATGGGACAAGCTTTGAAGGACTGGTCCAGTTCTATCAAGAAGTTCAACCAGGATAATTTCATCTCCAGAGCAAAGAGCTTCCACATATGCAGAGTCAAAGTCCCCTTCAGAGAGGAAGCCTTTCACACATTTCCACATGCTATTCCTACTTTCTGAGCCATTTTGTCTGGCATTAACAGTATTAGGTTTTCTCACTTGACCACTGCCTGTGTTCTGTCTTCCCTGTCTAGTGCTTTTCTGGGTGTCCTTTGCTGTAGGATTTCCAGTTGTCTTTACTGTTGGATTTGTCCACATATCTATACCCTCTTTATCAGAATTGTCACATCTATTCCTAACATATGTTTTCTGCTCCTTGATCTCCAAATGTTTTGAAGACAGCTTTGAAGGTGGTCTACTGCAAATTTCTACAGATGACCTAGGAGTGCTTGTAGAAATTCTTGGAGAAGCAACACCATAGGCATGCTTCATGAGTTTGGAGGTTGCTGAATCAGAAGAATGTCTGCCACTGAGAACAAGGCCTTCAGCTATCTTTTCTACTACTTGTTCTAAACCTAAAACCTTCGACTGTATTGTAGACAAGCTATCTATTGTGCCGCTTGTAAACATCTGCAGATTAGTTTTATGTAAAAAAAAAGAAAGAGATAAATTAGACACTCTTCAAAAAGGAAAGTCACGAGATATTGTCAACTATAACAAGCTTACAATCATATATGATAGCAATCCTAGAGCATTACCTGTAAAAGATCCATTAAGCTAGACTGTTTGGTTTCAATCTCCAAAAGTTGTTTCCGAATACAATCCATTTCATTTGCCATTTGCAAACAACATCCACGTGTAGTTTGTGAACTAGACTCTGTGACTGTAGAATCAAGACTTTGACGATCCCGCACTTTTGCCGGGTATATTTGTTCCTCGCTACTGATCTCTTCAGCTGCAAACCGCTGGCTTCTTCCCATCGGCTTCAGAAAACCACCATCCCCAAGAGAAACATGTGAAACTGACACAAACTTGGTTTCACAGTCATCAGAGATAATATTGGACGCAGAGAAACACTCCTGCTTGTCATCCATAGGCGCATAGTCATAGCCAATATTTTGCCTGACCATATGATCTGTGCCCATCCTCTCTGATGTCTTAGTAACAGTGCTACACTCAGATTCATCATTGTGAAGATCTGCCAAAGACAATTTATGGGTCTTTGGAACTGCAATTTCGATACGCCAATCATCTGCTCTGCATTGTTGATTATTTCCTTTATAATCTTGACATGTTTTTTTAACAGACAAAGGAACCCTTCTCTTATTTAAGTCTGTACCAGCTTCCTTAAGTACATCCCTCCGTCCTGAGTCACTAGCACTAGTGAGGTCATTGTAGTCACCTCCACAGAAATTCTCTGCAAAATACGTGGTAGGTAGATAAATAAATGCAAATGAGAGAGAACAAACATGCACTGAAGTCAGAATCAGGACCAAATATATCTCTATTCCAAAACCTCAACTATCTTGAAAACTTTGTGCAGCCAATTCAAAGTAGAGTGTACAAGATATAGTAAATAAGGATTGGTGTTGGTCTGGGTTGTGATAACCTAATGCTAGACAATGTCTTGATCTTCACCATCCAATATAACTTCGTGTGTTTAGTAGAATATATATACTCCCAAGTGTCCCAAAATAATTGTACACTTTCTCTAAAAAAAAGTTGTGCTTTCTATATTGGTTAATTAATTATGCATGAATTACCAATAATATCCTTAGGATAATTTGGTTGGAATCCCTTCTGTTTGTTACAACAAGAATACATGGGGGTATAAGGGGAGCAAAACTTAATTCTAACTACCTCATCCTTAATCTTCACAAAAAAATGGAAAATGGACAATTATTTTAGGATGGAGAGAGTATCTCCTAGTCAGTAATCTTCTTCTGAGCATTATCAAAATGGTATGTGGTATGGACATAGTAAAATATGCACCAAGTATCACTTCAAAATTAGAGGTAATTATAATTGGAATGAATGGAGTTAACAATAATAATAATGAAGTATATTGTCCCAACACTAACAGTGATAAAAATCAATAAATAACACAATTAATAATAGAATAATTTTTTTTTATCAGGAAAATTTAAATAAAATAAATTAAAAAAACTAGTTTTTAAATAAATAAAAAATCAAAATGGGTCCGGACTGAATCCATTCGGTCTGGATCGGTCTAGATTTCAGGTCCAGACACAATCATGCCCAGTCCTAATTATCTGGATGCATTGTTAACTGTATACAGCCTCCTATCAACTACATCATGGTTAAGTATATTACCCATTATAGTTATTCTAGCTTCCTAATTCTCAAATAACCACACAAGTCAAAATGTATAACAAAGCTCAATTCAAACCAAACACCTGTGAGAAAGAATCAGAAGAGCTTCTCGCTTCCTATTCTAAACTAGGTGGGAAAGGGTTGAAAGTTGGAAGCTGCAACCTTAGCTTAGTCCTCAAGTAGATTTAGGTACATAATATTAATTGCCTGGTTACAACTCTGATTCTCTGATTCGGAGTTAGCATCGATCCTCAAAACAAGAGTCATGAAACCACAGTAAAAACCCTATTTTATTCAAAGGAATCTGTAACATAAAATCAATATCAGAAGACCTACTTTTTTTTTTAATAGTAAAAAAAGAAGAAGCCCCCAAACCTTTTATGGAAGATCCAGCTTCTGAAGGTTCAGGAGTATCAGACCCTGGAGCATCTCTCCAATTATGTAGGGCCTGCATAACTGTGTCTCTAACTGGCTTCACCTGCAAGGAAGAAAAAAAAAAAAAAGCGCATGAAGGGTTTAGTTTACTTTGTACACACACACACACACACACACAAAAAGCCTTTTGTTTATATTAACCTTGTCGAAGCGACATGATTCAAGGGAACTAATGCAAGAAGCCTTGAAAGATCCTAATAAGGCTCCACCACCAGAAGCAATGTCCGATAATGCTACGGAAGCAGCTTTACGTGTTGTCCAGTCACTATTTTTTAGGGCTTCTTGGATGCTGACCATTGCAGAAGTTAAAGCGTTCTGTGTCGGAGCACCTCCAGCCTGAATCATAGATAGAGTGTACCCTTTCAACAACCAGAAACTATCTGACAGACAGTTCATCCTCATTGTTTCTTTAGCGACAGTAAAAGTAAATAAAAAGGAGAGAACCAAAATCATTCCCAACTCTTCTACAATGTACTTAAAAGCAAAAAGGATTTAGATGATAACTATCTAAACCTAGCAAGGTTAAGCTCCGATTGACATAGAGAGCCAATTGGAACTTAAAATCTTGAGGGTGGAAATTGAATGTACGTGAATCGTTAATCAAATCACCATCACCTGAAAAGCCTTGTTGGATGATCAACTGACTATTTCAGATACATACATTTTGGCCAAAATTTTACATATATCATTAATTGCTTTCAAATGTAGAAATGCATATCATATATTTGAGTTATATTTGTCAACCAGCCTAAAAAACACATCATGTCTTTCCATTACCATCATCACTATAGACACGTAGAGGGGAAATAGTTCTATTAAGTCAAACTACGTACCCATCCATATACGTCCTATTCCTATACACACTATCAAATTGTTGGAAGTGTTATTGATGTGCAAACAATTACACAAAACATATAACTAAATGAACTGAAAAATTAAAAACTATCGATAATTAAATATTCAACTGGTGATATATGGCATCAGTGCAAAAGTATACATGAGAATCTTCAACATAGCAGGCTCATAAAGAACAAAGTGGGTAGTTAAATTATATGCTTTGGTTATAAGCTGACCTGGATTATACTTCTGTTCAACTCAATTACTGCTGGTTTTGCCATAAAGTGTGGATTCTTAAGTAATTTAATGGTCCTAGTCAACATCCGCTGCAAAATTGAAACTGGAGGATCATTGGTATTATCAACGATTCTCGCCAAACACAATGCTGAACCTGACTGCACCTGCTTATTTTGTTCTCCTAGAGCTTCAAAAAGTGGCTTCACTAACACAACAAAAACCCCGTCACTCTCATCCCCACAGTTAGTCAATTTTGAAGCTAATTCACCAACAGTTTCCACACAGGCATCTCTCACAACAGAATCTGGGTCTTTGAGCCGCTTAACAATGCTAGAGATCATTTTGCCAAGATGAGGTTCAACAAGACCTTCATGAAATCTCACTAATGTACCCATTAGTCTGATACACTCCTTTCGAACTGCACTCTTTTGTTCCGAATCAGTGTCCAATATACAAGAGAGAAATGGGGCAACTCCATCTGGCGTTAGACATTCAGCTGTTTTCTCAAGCTCGTCGACTGCTATTTGGTAAGTATCCCTATCTGCAAGCTTGTTCAGTGCAAGAACCACTTTACGTTTTTGCTCGAACGCCGCCTGCTGTGGATTAGTCCTTGTAGGTCCCCTGGATTTTATATTTGCGTGTGACTTCATATTTGTTTGTAGCTTGATATTTGAGACAGCTAAAGGTGTAATTGAGACAAGACCTTGCCCTCTAAAGTTAACATTTGTGATAATTCAAAGGGTATTTAAAAGCCTTGATGTGAAGCATGGCTATATCCAATAGGGATGACATGACAAGAACTCGAACTTTACAGATAAAAACCCTGCAAAATCAGAGTCAGAGATGTCAAGATAGGCAAACTAAATTTCTAAACATTGGCATGATGCAAAGAAGATTAGCAGCACAGCAACCTGACAAGCATTCAAAGATCTTTTCTAAAACTTGGAAAGAAAAGGTAAAAGTAAAATTTCCAAAAATGCAAGAGAAGAAAATCAATGGTCCCATTCATATTTTTTTTTATATACAAATTGCATTGTCACGAATGAGGCATTTCCAGATTGACAGACATCATTTACTACTAAAGTTTCAAACTAATCACGACTTCCAAAATTGGTTCTCACCTACTTCATAATGATGTCGGTAAATTTCTTCTAAAATGCTTGAATTGTCAGTTTTAAACAACCAAACAGGCAACTTATAAACTGAAAATAGAAAGCAAGGAGTCTCAGCCAAAAAGCAATTGGCTGAGACTGAGTCACCATTAAAATCACTTGGATCCAACCAATAATCTATGCAAGGCAAACAAAAATCATAATATATTTTAGTTGAAGTAGGTGAGACACAAAAACAAGGTTAAACTCTATTTTCGTTATCTTTCTTCTCCTAAACAATGTAAATTGTAAGCAACCAAACAATAAATTACTCAACATGTGACTCGAAAGATACATTCATAAACTCAAAATTTGGACCGGAGGAAACAAAACAAAAACAAAAAATAATACATATTAATACATAGCTAAATTTAAGCAAGTGCCAAAAGCAACATAAAATTTGAAAACTCTCTCTCTCTCTCTCTCTCTCTCTCTCTCTCTCTCTCTCTCTCTCTCTCTCTCG
>JAYMTH010000557.1:0-19956 GCA_036897465.1 Pelargonium australe
TGTGCAGGGCACATGACTTAAAATTTGGAATATTCCTTTAACTTTGACGGAAAATGTTAAATGACAAACTTAGGGGTGATAAAAATAACAACATAATCTTCAGGAGAGATATGTGTAATAGGTACGTGTAATTTTCTCTGTAAAAAAACAGATAAAAAAACACAGACTCAGACAAAAACCCGCACTCGCCTGCATATTTTCTTCTTCTTCTTCGTAAAATCAGCTTCTCGTTTGCTTATTATTACATTTCAAAACATCACAACAACAACACACTCTCAGCTCTCTCCAATTCCTTCGATATTCACACACAGCGAATGGCAGATTTGCATTGCTGCGGGACTAAGTTCTCCTTGTGCGTCCTGGTGGTCATAGGACTAGTGGCTTTTGCTGGTTTGATGGCTGGTCTCACTCTCGGTCTCATGTCCCTCGGACTCGTCGACCTCGAAGTTCTCATGAAATCTGGTCGTCCCCAGGATCGCATCCACGCCTGTAAGCTGACTCTCCTTCCTGTTTCAATTTTTATTTCTAATTCTATTTTGGAGCGTCTTTGAGTTGCAAAATTGGTTTTTGATTATGACCCAGAAAAGGAAATTTACCCAATTCACCATTTTTCTTATTGGGTTTTTTTTATTATTGTAATGATTGGTATGTGGGTTTTATGAAATTTTTTGTTGATCTTGCCATGTAATTAAGCTTGTAGCCTCCTTGCTGCTATGGACGTTTTGGATTGAAATCGTATAATTGATGTTGTTGGGATAGTTTGGAGTGGGAAATCAACATGTGATTGAAATGTCTGCTAAAGGAATCTGAAACTTTTGCTGTGTTCATCCTATTGCTGCCTTAGGGAATCAGTGAGTTCTGAGCTCAGCATGTGAGCTGATCTGATAGGTATCAGAATCAGTGGCTGCACATGGATGGTTTGAGAAATCTAACTTATTGTCAGCTGAGCTGGGTTGTCTTGGTTATAGAAAGAACGGACTTCTTCTTTTTCTTTTCTTTAATCTTGTCTCTCTTGTAAAGGGAGGGTAGCTGACATATGTATGAAACTGTGAGACAACCCTATTGATAGTGTTTTCATGGTTACAAGAAGAAAATGAAAACTTACAGCAACTTTCTATGAGAATCTGATGGTGTGGCTAACTGATTATTTATCACAACATAAGAATTAGGTGCGGTTGGGTTTTACTATCTAATGGTACATAATGTTTTGGCAGCTAAAATATTTCCTGTGGTGAAGAATCAACATCTTCTATTATGTACTCTGCTGATAGGCAACTCCTTAGCAATGGAGGTGAGTTATGTCATAAATGTCTTATGTATTGTAAGTAATTATTTTATAGTTTCTCTACTAATCTCATTGGTGTTGCTTTTGTCTCTCCTGTAGGCCCTCCCAATTTTCTTGGACAAGCTTGTCCCTCCATGGGCTGCTATCGTGGTGTCTGTGACTTTGATTCTCTTGTTCGGAGAGGTGGTTTATCATCAGAATATCTAGGAGATGGTTTACCAGTCCTTTTGCTTATTTCTGAATGTATATGTTGTTCTTACATTATTGTATGTTTGACCAGATATTGCCACAGTCAATATGCACTCGCTATGGCCTGACTGTAGGAGCAACACTGGCACCGTTTGTCCGCCTTCTGCTGATCCTTTTCTTTCCCATTTCATATCCAATTAGTAAGGTATAGATAAGGCCTACACTGGATGTGTTTTATGGAGGCCACTTTGCCATTTTGTAACAGTTAATGTTAGGTTCCTCTCACCATTAATTATTCATTTTTATGTACAGGTTCTGGATTGGATGTTGGGGAAGGGACATGCTGTCCTTTTACGAAGAGCAGAGCTGAAGACATTCGTGGACTTTCATGGAAATGAGGTATTTTACACAACATAAGGTCTCACTTGTTGGAGCTGTCTATATTAGATAATTGGATTTGGTTTATTTTTTTATACTTTGCTTGTTCAGATGATAGATCTGTTTACTGCTTTGAATTTTATAAAAGCTACAAGGAACGTTTATGTTTGAATTATTCAAAGCATGAATATTACCCAATAAGTCCTCAATGGAAAATATTGTATTAATTATTCTTGGGATATAGGCTGGGAAAGGTGGGGATTTAACCCATGATGAGACTACCATAATAGCTGGGGCACTTGAATTGACTGAGAAGACTGCGAAAGATGCTATGACTCCCATATCGAAGGCATTTTCCCTTGATCTGGATGCAACTCTTACTTTGTGGGTTTATGAATTATTGTTTGCTATTCTGCATCATGCTATACATATCCCATTATGTTCTCACATTTACTCTCTGTTTCTCTCTCTCTCTCTTTTACAGGGAGACACTGAATTCAATAATGACTATGGGTCACAGTAGAGTTCCAGTTTATTCTGGAAATCCAACAAATATAATGGGACTTATCCTGGTAAATTTCTTTTGTTTCTACACATGGTTTATATATTTGCCAATACGTAGCTAAATTTTTTCCCATTAATTAGATTTGATTATAATGTAAACACACATTGACATACTCTTAATATGCAGTGTATATATTTACAAGAATTTATTATTCTGACCAACACTAACAATATATAATTTCTTTTACCTTTCTAGTAAAAATAGATAATGGATTAATAAACAGCTCTAACAATAGGATTAATGCCACTGGTATTGCATATTGATATTGGTATAAATATTCATAATCTTTTCATTTATGAAATTTAATATGTTCAAACTTTAGGAGTTGTGTTTGGATGGAGTGTGTAAACAGGGAAATAAATAAATTAATATAAGTGCTAATTGGTTCCATAGGAAAATGAGTTGAGCCTTTCTTGATGGAACCAATAATGTCCTTACTTTATAAGTTTTGTAAATGTAATTTGAAGTTGAGCTAGTGTTCCTGCCAGTTATGGTATGTGTAGATAAGTAAAGGGCTGAATGACTTATCTGGGGTACACTGTTGCTTGACGGACTTGTCTAGTGTTCAGCTGAGAATCACAATTCAGCTGTAATATGACGATTAACTACTGCAGGAGCTGTTAGGCCGAGTCGTTCAAAGCCAGACATAAGCCTAGAGTAAGGAGGATCATTGTGTAGGTTTGCTGCCAGCATTAAACCTTAGCCAAATACAAGTTCACGGTCCTCAGATTTTTATCCTTGCTAAGGCATTAGTTACCACTATTTATCTGGCCTTAGATGAGATGGGAAGACTAAAATGAGACCTGCATTCTTCCTGAGTTAAACTAGAATAGGGTATCACTGAGGTTTATTTCTAATCTTTTATGCGATTGCACTTTTTACATAGTAAAAGGTAGTTTACAAACTAAGGGCTCTACCTTGAAATGAAACTCTGAGCTTGCTATCCTGCCCTATATGTAGTCATTATGAAAATAATAGGTTTGATGTTGTCTTTGCTTATATTATAGTTCTGAACATATTTGTTTCATATATAACATCTGCAGGTTAAAAATCTCTTAGCAGTTTACCCAGAAGAGGCAGTCCCTCTCAGAAAAATGATCATAAGAAAAATTCCTCGGTATGTCTTAATTAATAATATTATTATTATTTTGTGTTGTTTTTAATATATCAGATAAAGCTTGACACGAGTGAGGCATGATTTAACTAGTCGTATAACTTCTAAGTTCTAACAGAGCAGGATGGTGATAGGGTATTTGTTAATCAGTCTCCAATAAGGCGTGAATATAGAATTGTGATGAAAATTAGTAAAGTTGAGGTTCTATAAGTGCATATACATTAGTTGTACATACTCCATGTTTATTATGACATCAAATCTACACCCATGTAGTGCACTTGCCAATGGAGCCCATACCCGAGTTCAAGTTTTTAGTGTGTTAGTTGCTCTCAATTTTCTAGTCTCCAAATCTATTCCCCTCAATTTAGCATCCAATATTTCCCTGCTCATATGGAAATCAAAAGAAGGAAGGGATTTCAAAACATTATACCAGAGATTAAAGAAAATTCAGACTGAAGTTTTTCACATGAGGCGAGGATGAAACTTATACCCAACTTTCTGTTTATGGTCTTGTAGGTATTGCTATGAAATACCTAACTTTTCCAATTGCTTACGTGAATCACGAATGATAGGTTTGATGATGGACTTCTTAAATAGTATTCCACCAGTAATACACCCTGAGTTCTTGCATTAGTTAACTTTCCCTTCATGCCTTTTTCATTACCTATTAGCTACCATGGCACTACATTATATGTTGTTGCACACACAAGCTCGCGCACACAGAGAGATGCAAACACAGACACATTCTCTTGTCGTGTGCTAGATCTGAGTTTACATATTTGTGTTCATTCTTCAGGGTGTCCGAAGACATGCCACTTTATGATATTCTGAATGAATTCCAGAAGGGTCACAGCCATCTTGCTGTTGTATATAAGGATTTGAATGCAAAACAAGAGACATCGAATAGAATTATTGAGGGTGGAAAATCTAAGCGTGGCCGTAAGAAGCAGAGATCTCAGGCTGAGGCATCAAAGAAAAAAGGTGAGAGCATATGATGTAGGAAGAATATAGAAATGTTGTTTATAGTTGTAATCCATATATTAGCAACTTAGGATTACTTGGGAAATTTGTACTTAAAATTAACGAACCCTAAATCATATTTATTAATAATTTACTGAGTTGTTTTATTTACTTCATGAAGTTGCATGCATTTTTACTAGGTTGTGGATTTTATAATTTTTATTCTTCAGATCGTTAATTCTTGACTTGCACTTGATAGGGTCCATATCCTCCCATGATTTATTGTTCATGAAATATGGGAATTTTCTCTTTCTAGATTCCAATTAGCTTTGTTACTATTTGACTGTTTGTTGCTATCTCAGTCTTCAATATAGTTTTTACTCGATCACTTATGCAAGATATCCAAATGATCAAATTATAACTGACATTACTAAATTAGTGAGTTTATGTATCTTTTCCACCAGCTCTACATTTTTCAGAAAATAATAGTTAGTTGATTCTCTATCAGTATTATTTGTTTCTAAATATTGCTGCTTTTATAAATCAGATAATCACAAGTTTAATACAGCTAATTCTGCTAGATAGGTTTGGCGTACTGAACTTGCTCGGGTTTGCCTTGTCATTTTTCTAAGTTGTATATATCGCCTTCTATTGCTAGATGACAAAGAAGTAGGATCAACTGTCATCACACAAAACCATGGCATTCAATTGGAGCCTTCCAATGCCAACACAGCAGTGACTAAGATCGATGGAGGTCAGCAGATGAAGAAGAGTCCACCGGCTACTCCTGCCTTTAAGAAGAGGCACAGGGGCTGCTCATATTGCATTCTAGACATTGAGAATGTTCCAATTCCGGAGTTCCCATCCAACGAAGAGGTTGTTGGTGTAATTACCATGGAGGACGTCATAGAAGAACTGCTTCAGGTAAATTTAAATGGCTTTTGGCATAATAGCTTTCTTTGCTATCATGATGACATTTATTATTATGATGCAAGCTTATGTCCAACATAATGAGTTGGCATTATAGACCTGGTTGTTTTGGTTTTCTAACCTATATTTGCATGGGCTGTGCACTCAAACATAGATTTTAAAGATGAACTTCTCCTGAAGAGGAGGAATTAGGGTGGTCTGTTTTATTCTTTCTATTTTCCATGGAAACTGATCTCAAATATCAAATGTTTACTTGTGACAGGAAGAGATATTGGACGAAACTGATGAATACGTAAATATCCACAACAGGTAAAGCATATATGTTTTTTTGTTCTTCCAATTATTTCTGTTGCTCTCACCACATTTCATCTTGACTGCAATCTTAGAACCTATAGCACGAGTTTCTTATACCAGATTATTATTATATATGTTTATATCTGCTGGTTGGCGACATAAGGGCATTCGCTATTTCATGCTTGTGGTTCATCCACTGTTCTGTGGAACAAAAACATAGATCAACATAACTAAAAGCCCCTGGTTTTCAGAAAATTAAATGAATTGTGTCTAGTATTGATTTGCGAAGCTTTGATGGAGTTGCAATTGATTCGCAAAACGCGTGTGAGTGACCGAGTATTTGTTGTGGATGCAGGATAAAGGTCAACATGCACGCGTCTCAGGAAAAGGCTCCAAATTCAAGTTCACAAACAGTACCTTCGCCAAATGTTTCGTTCGTCTCCTATACCCCACCTGCAGCAACATCACACTACTTGTCGGCTCCAGGCGCGACGCCAACTCTATCAGCTTCAACCACCTCTTCTATAACAGGCTCACCCGCGATAACACAGCAAGTTTCCGAAGGAGACTTGTTAAGAGATCAATAATATTTACAGGCTATTTTGTTCATTTTGTGCTATACTATTGAAATTAGGGACAGTGTAGTTACTTAGTGAGGATCAGTGACATACTTCATTACAATACCCTGCACTATGTACTACTACATGATGTACTTGCTGTAACCATATAACAAGCTGCTGTCTATTGTTTGTTTGACTTATATACATTGTGAAATAATATCTGGTATAGGCTGATACATACTGCTGTGTGTTGTAGCTTGTAAATGCTAAGAAATGGAATGCAATCAAGTTAAGCTAGAGCTGGCAACAACTGACACGAAATCAATGTGTTTTAGCTCACACATTTTGTAACTTGCCGTGTTCGTGTTGAAGAACCTAGCACGTTTAGTAATTGTATCGTGTTGGGCGTATAAAACGTGTACACAAGAGTAATTAGTCATGTTTGACACACACAACAGTCACACTTGATGATATAATTGTAATTTAATCTTAATAGCGTGTTGGTCGTGTCGTGTTAACACGATTCATATAGTTCCCGTGTTAAACATATCGTGTTCGTGTTGAGTCATGCATCACGATTATTAAACATAGTGTGTTTTTGTTGAACTCTTCAGCACCTAGTCAACTTTATTTAAACCACGTAAGAACAAGTATATAAAGAGAAAAAATGCTAAATTTGCACTTGTTTTAGAACATATTTGCAATATATATTACAAGCTAGTTAGAGATTTTGTTAAACATTAATCTAGAAATAATATTGTTGGTAACGGTGTTTATAATAAGAAAGGTAAGCAGCTGGTTGTTTTCAACTCAAAAGAGGTTGAGGTTGCTCCTCTCAGACACAAACATACCTCTGTTACTGTTCCTCCGAGGTGACACAGTTGCTACCCAGACAATCTAATCCCAACTGCCTTTTATTTTTCAAAAAAATTCAACATTTCTCTTTCTTTTGATTTACCAAGAAAAAAAAACGTTATATTTTACTAAGAAAAACTGAAAGCTGAGTTCGGTAGTGGCAGAGTAACAGCTGAAGTGGATCTCTTCCTCAGCAATTTCTCAAATTTTCTTCATCCCCAATCGTTTTCTTGGTGGGATTTTCTTTACTCGATTCGTATAGTGACTGACTGCTACTTCATGATTGTGTTGCTCATTTTTGCTTCTGATAACAAAGCTACTGAGATCTTACATCTATTCGCTTCACTTCTGGTTTGTTGACAGTAAGATTTGCACTGGGTTTTCACTAATATACCTCATTTATTTGATGATTTTTCTTGTTTGATATGCTCTGGTTTGTTTAATTTCTTGTATTTATTGAAAAGATCGTATTTTCATTTACTGGGATTTGGAGAGAGATGGCTCTGTCTCGGCTTGGTCGCCTACAAGCCAAGCGCCCATATGGGTTCTGTATAAAGATGACGGCTGTGGGGATTTTGGGTCTTTGTTTCATAGTGATTTGGTCCATGTTCTCTTCTTCTTCAACCTTTTTGACCTCTCAGAGGAACACATTTAGTGACATAGGCGAGCCTGTCTCAGCAAGCTCAAGGGTGGGCGGTTCTGGGACTCTATGGAAGAAAAATGACGGGTTGAGTAAAGAGGACAAGAAGGTGAAATCTGAATCTGGACTAAAAGTCAAAGATGAGAAAAAGGTTAATGGGTCTGTGCCTTCCACTGCTGTTCATAAGCACAAGACTAGGACTCAGAGACAATCTGGGCATGAGAGGAGAGAGAAGGATAAGTTGAAGGTGCCAAAAGAGGATCATGGATCAGAGCAATCAGAGGGTGAAGAGTCTCAGAAGGAGAGAGAAGAGGATGAGGAAGTGGTGGTGGATGGTAGAGAAGAAGGGCCGGATCGAGAGGGCGAAGTGAGTGAGGAGACGGAGGGAGATGCTGATTTGGTTGATTCTGGGGAACAGGAAGCTGAGGAGAAGGTGGAAGATGAGAACATTGAGTTGAGAAGTAGAGAGAAGAAGAGTAAGAGAAAGGGACCTGTTTTTGAACCCAATGCACATTACAGTTGGAAATTATGTAGCACTAGGAGCAAGCACAACTATATCCCTTGTATTGATTTCGAAAGTAGTTCTGGTAAGGTGCCAAGCTACCGGCATAGGGAGAGGAGTTGCCCTAGAGTAGCTCCCATGTGTCTTGTTCCGCTCCCTCACGACGGGTATGGACCTCCAGTGCACTGGCCTGAGAGCAAGCTCAAGGTATGGTGTATATTTATATGAATTTAGATTACACGGTGAGGTAAAGGCAACATTTGCTTGACATTTTCTTGTGGTAATGTTCTACTTCTGCAGATATTGCACAAGAATGTGGCACATCCAAAACTTGATGCATTTATTAAGAAACATAGTTGGGTGCTGGAGTATGGAGAGTATCTTACTTTTCCCCAAAACCAGTCTGAGTTCAAAGGTGGCATTCTTCACTACCTTGAGTCCATTGAGGAGGTGGGCTTTTCCTTCTTTTTTTTCTCGTTTCATTTTAGTTACCACGAAACTTTCAACATCTTAAATGCCTGTACTGACAAAATGACATGAAAGCCAAAGAGAAACAATTTGACCATGTTGCTATTTCATTTTCTGCCACATAAATGGATTCTTATGTTTTTTCTTTTGCTGTCCCTTACACCAAGATTACTATGATGCACACACATGCACAAATAAATTACTGCGTATATAGAAAGTGTCTCAGAAACACATAGCTCTGCACAATATATAATTTATGATATGGTCCTAGAATTGCACATTTCTAGTGGTAGTGCCGTAGTGGTGTGCAAAATCATCGCCTTAATTTGTTTGTCTATTTGATTTGAGAAAGTACAGATTCAATCACCATGTGGAAACTTTTGCGGCAGTGCAACTGTAAATTTATTCATTTGTCATTCTTCTTCCAATTATCCATGAATTGGTAGACATTTATTAAGATTCAGCCTTAATGCTATCATAATTAGCATATTTAGCATTTGGATTTTGATTGGGTTTGATAGATGGTACCAGACATTGAATGGGGGAAGAATATTCGAGTGGTACTGGACATTGGGTGCACTGATTCAAGTTTTGCTGCTTCACTTCTTGACAAGGAGGTATTTACATTAACATTAGGCTTGAAGGATGACTTGGTGGATCTAGCTCAGGTGGCCCTTGAGCGTGGTTTCCCAGCGGTTGTTAGCCCTTTTGGTACAAGGCGGCTTCCTTTTCCAAGTGGTGTTTTTGATGCTATTCACTGTGGCGGTTGCAGCGTATCTTGGCATTCCAATGGTTTGTGTCTTCTATGTCTTTCTTTGTTTGTGTCTTCTAATATTTTTGTGGCATTTATTTGATTCTATTAATATCCTTCTTCATTTTCATTTTCACCTATGTTCAGGGGGCAATCTTCTTCTTGAGATGAATAGAATTCTACGGCCGGCTGGGTACTTTATTTTGTCAACTAAACATGATAGCATTGAAGGTGACGAAGGTACAGTGTTGTTTGAATACTGAATGTTCTAACTTGAAAATCATTGTCCTTTCACTGAGAGTTTGTCAAACAGCTACTAACTACTTCATGACATTGCTTCTTTCTTCAGCGCGGTTGTACCTCTCTAGTGCATTTCGTTTTAATGTAGAACTTGATTCTATCTAAAACATCATTGGGAAATTTTCCAGTATTCTGGATTAACTCAAGTACTAGTATATGTAGCACATGCTTCTTGGGGCCAGCTACGTAGATTGTCCTCATATATAGTGCCAGATAGTAATATATTCTGTGTAGCAAAATAACAATTTAAGTTCATTTAATTTTGCATTCCGTAAGTGAAAGAAGTCTTTTATTTATTTATTGCATTGTATGAGTATTAATTCCCAACATTTTGTTTATTCCAGCTATGACTACTTTGACAGCATCTATATGTTGGAATATTCTGGCATACAAAACTGACGAGATCAGTGAAGTTGGTGTTAAAATATACCAGAAGCCAGATGCAAATGATATATATGAGTTGCGACGAAAGAAAATACCACCTATGTGCAAAGAAAACGAAAACCCAGATGCTGCCTGGTAAGCTCCGCTGAGCTTGCTTTACAAGTTTCTTCCTGTTTTTAGTTGGGACTTGCCTGTTTAAACTATGGACTTAATATCTTTTGTTGATTTAAGATATCAGTTAAAGGTATTTTGATTTTATTAGTACAGTTCGTCTAGAAAAATTAAAATGAAAAAGAGCAAAAGAAACTGTTTCTATAAGGCTGAGAGTACACACACAGACGCACCTATTTATGCTGTGTGCATCAGAAATTATGTTCCTACCGTCTATCCTGCTAATCTACTAGTTTCAGTGTATGCTAGGCATAGAATCCCAGAACATGATCACAATGATAATGTTTATTGAGTCGTTGGAAGTCCAAATCTCAAGTTTGTGTGATGTTATGCTAAATTATTTACTCTTTAGTTAGTGCTAGTTAAGGATATCCCCTCTTTCTATAATATTCTACTATATTTATTCAAAACTGCCCTCCTTGGTAATTTCAATATTCTATTTGAAAGGTATGTTCCCATGAAGGCTTGCTTGTACACCATTCCATCTGCAATTGAGCAACGCGGGACAGAGTGGCCTGAAGAGTGGCCCAAGAGGCTTGAAGCTCTTCCTGAATGGTTAAATGATAAAGAGAAACTAAATGCAGACACCAAACACTGGAGAGCTATAGTCGAGAAGTCCTATTTTACTGGAATGGGAATTGACTGGTCGAACATCCGAAACATTCTGGACATGAAAGCAATATATGGAGGGTATGCAAACAAAACGACAAATAAATTATACTCCCTTTGAAACCATTCTGCTCGTTTCTATATTTTGTTTCTATATTTGAATGTGTATGTGGAAAATACAGATTTGCAGCAGCTCTATCACAACACAAGGTATGGGTGATGAGTGTGATTCCCGTCCATGCCCCAGACACCCTTCCTATAATTTATGAACGTGGACTTGTTGGCATCTACCATGATTGGTGCGAGTCCTTCGGTACATATCCAAGATCTTACGACCTTTTGCATGCTGATCATCTATTTTCGCGGCTTAAAAAC
Source organism: Pelargonium australe (assembly GCA_036897465.1). Classification (NCBI taxonomy): domain Eukaryota; kingdom Viridiplantae; phylum Streptophyta; class Magnoliopsida; order Geraniales; family Geraniaceae; genus Pelargonium; species Pelargonium australe. The sequence goes on from JAYMTH010000557.1 coordinate 11,331, forward strand.
AGGTTTAAGTGAACTGTCTCCCTTTATGCCTTCATTATAACTATAACTATTGTTTCTTGACTGTTGCAACTGTGTAACCGATTATGTTTCTATATCTCATATGATATAGATTAGCATGAATGTTTACTTAACTGACATACCTTAATCTCATGACAAGTGCACATGCTGATGAGAATGACAACATAAATTTGCGCAATCTTTACAACATTAATATAAAATTTGAAGTTTTGCAGGTGTAAGCAACCAGTGGCCATTGTTGTTGAGATGGACCGGATAGTACGACCTGGAGGATGGGCAATTGTGAGAGATAAGGTCGAGATATTGGATCCACTGGAAGCAATACTGAGAAGTTTGCATTGGGAGATTCGAATGACGTATGCTCAGGATAAAGAAGGTATACTTTGCGCACAGAAAAGCATGTGGCGACCTTAGATACAGAATCCAATGTATCTCCATTGATTTGCATCACCATACCAAATGATGAAGAAAGGGTGGCAAGTTTCGTATTTGATCTTTGTCTTCGTTTTGCTTCCTAATTTTGTACCAAAAGAAAGAACAAAACACCCATTGTTCACGTTTCTTTGAAATATATGATCAATATTGATTTTTTTCTTAGATCTGTTTAGATTTCACCAACATTGCTGACATGTTCAGGATATGTATGTACACATGACTTCTGATGTTTCTACTTCATGGTTGTCTTATAATTCTCTATCAAAACACCAAAAGAGAATGAATTTAGCTTATTTTACTGATTTATGTGGTACCAAAGTTAAACAGAAAATAACTTGTTTAACACACCTTTCTAAAGGTCGTGACACTTGAGTTCAACTCCTTGAGTCAGGTAGGAACGAGTGAGATTTTTAGGGGAGAGTTAGTCTTTGTGTAGCTCAAATGATATAAAAAATAAATAATAAAACTTGTTTACTATGTATGAGATAACATATATACAAATTCGAAAGAGACCAAATATCAATAAATAAGCCCCCTCAAGATGGAGGTCGGTTCAGAACTCCAATTTCTTGTCCCGAAAGGACTTAAAACGTGTCTTGGCCAGAGATTTAGTCAAGGCGTCATCAAGCTGTCATCAAAGGTAGAGGTGTCAATTTCGAGTTTGAGTTGCTGAAGCTAATCTGAACCCAACTCGAAAGTTCTTCGTGTTCATTCAAATTTTCAGATAGGTCAAGTCGAATTTTACCTTTTTAAAGCAAAAATTTGCAAATTCACGTGGATTTGCTCGATCCAACCCAATTTGGTTCCAACAATTGGTCGGATAAAATTTGAAGTGTTTGCAGATTCCGGTCCAAATTGCATAAGGGTAATGACATAAAAAAAAAAGCCTTTAGGATTAGGCTGAGCCCATTTAAGGCAGCCCAAAAGCTAATCCATATCTTTGGGCCACAAAACACACAGTGTTTATGAGTTGAGGCCCAATTCATCGTCCCTGCCTTCACCTACCTCCGAAACATGAACCACACTACCACTTCACTGCGACTCCTTGAAGCTCGCTCAATTTCCTTAAACCCTCGCAAAACCCAGAGGAACCACACATCCAATCATGTCTCCTCCCTCTTCACTTCGCGCGCATCTCGCACTCCTCACCATCCTCTCAGCCACTACCTTCTATTGCTTCTACAAATCGCGCCTTCTCAAGCGTCTCAAGCTCTCCCAAAACCCTAACTCCAATCAATCCTCTCGAAAAGGCAAGCTATTTTTCATTTCCCAAACCGGAACCTCGAAATCCCTAGCTCAGCGCCTCCTCAATCTCCTCACTACCAACAATCTCCCATTCGAACTTGTCGATCCCAAGGACTACGAGCCCGAAGACTTCCCAAAGGAGACGCTCGTCCTGATTGTCGCTTCCACTTGGGATGATGGGAAACCGCCGCCCAGCGCCAAGTTCTTCGCCAATTGGCTCGCCGAGAGCGCCAACGATTTCCGGGTCGGGTCGTTGCTGCTCACGCGGTGCAAATTCGCGGTTTTCGGGATCGGGAGCCGGGCATATGGCGCGACGTACAATGCGGTGGCGCGGGATTTCTTGAGGCAGATGAGGGCGTTGGGTGCGGAGGAGATGTTTCCACTTTGGGAGGGTGATGTGGATGGGGGCGATTTGGATGATGTATTTGAGGGTTGGAGTAACAAGGTGGTGAGAGTTTTGAAGGGTGGTATTGTGGAAAATGGGGAAGCTTTGTGTTCTGGAGTTGGTGATGAGAGTGATGCTGAAAGTATTGAGGAAGTGGAAGAGGATGAGGAAGAAGAAAATAGTGGCTCTGAGTCTGTGGTAGTTGATCTTGAGGATATTGCCGGTAAAGGGCCGAGAAGGAAGCCAGGGACAACAGTGGCAGCTACTGAAACTAATGGCAAAGTGAATGGCAAAGTGAATGGAAAAAGAGAAATGGTAACTCCTGTTATCAGAGCCAGTTTGGAAAAACAGGTATGCTTCATCAAAATGCTAACTTCATTGTTAAATGTGATGTGATTGATCCAGTTATGCTATATAACAATAAAGGTTTTGAATTATAATAATGTTCTTTAAACAGTATTCTCTTTGCAAGAATATTCATGGTGCTTCATTAATGTCATTGACTCTTTATTATGGTATAAAACTATCCTTGGTAGATGCTTAAGCAGTAGTTTTAGTCCATTGTTGATTGAACTAGTATGTGGTAAGCTTGATCTCTACTCCCACTGAACTGGGAATAGATTTTATGCAGTTTCTGCATTCGTCTTTTCGTCACGCTTTCCCTTTATTAGGCAAGTTTTTACCCGTAAAGACTAAAGAGTTATCCTTTTGCAGCTAGTTTCATTATTCAATAAACTGCCTATTTGGCCTTGGGTTTGGATTAGCCAGTGTAACATGTTGAGGTGCGAGCTTGAGCCTATATTATAGGCAATTTGAGCTTTGTTATTCTGTATTCCACTTGGTTCCTCTCCTCTTGATCAAGTGAGGTATGAGTTAAGTGAGTGGGAACTAGAATGTAATTATGGCTTGCTGGTCGACCCAATCATTGAGGTGATGCTTGGTTGCCACATGAGTTTTATTGGTGCAATTCCTATTATGTTCATAATTTTGTACTCAAGTAATTGTGAATGGGGCACCTCTAGTACACCAGTGATTGTGATAAAGTAATCTGACAAGTATCATTTATGACTTTATGTTATTTTGAGTTGATTATATCTTATTATGAGATACATATACCATCTTTTAATGCTTCTAAAATGATGGTTTACGTCTTAGATGCCACGCATTGGAAGAAATTTTTGTTCTTGAAGTGATGAACTAAAGTTAAAGCAGACTAGTCTTTTGAACTTGTTTACATTCACGCAAGGAGTTGAATAGAAACTTTGTTTTATTAAAACTAGCAGAAACTAAATTATTTTGAAAGGGGATATGAGTCAGTTTGAGTCCATGTGGTTGGTTCTTTATTATAGAGTTGTTGACATCCATGATACCTGCAATTGAATTTGGTGGGGCTAGTGGGAGTCTGATCTTATTGCTTTGTGCTGTGACTGGTATCGTTTGTTTTACTTTTTCACGAAAACTTAAGTGAGAAAGTTAGGAAGTCAGTGCTCTCACTTTATGGTAATGGACATGCATTTTGTCACTGATAAATATTTGGAGGCACTCATTGGATGAGATAATTCTGTATTATGGTTCTGATTGATGGATTAGGCAGTCCTGTAATAGTTTTAGTTAATTAACTACTGTATCTGAAAAAAAAATTCTAATCAGCTCTCAACAAATGATTTCAAATTGGCAGGGATATAAGATTATTGGTTCACATAGCGGTGTTAAAATTTGTAGATGGACCAAATCACAACTAAGGGGCCGAGGAGGCTGCTACAAGCACTCGTTTTATGGTATAGAGAGTCACAGGTAATTATGTTACATTTTGTGGTTATGAAAACTTGCAGATATGATGTCTCTGTTGGCATAATTGGAATTCAAAATCTTTGCTATTTCTCTATATGCTCGATGTTTATAGGTATTATGTATCTGTTTTTATGTTTACCTGTATTTTAAAATCATTTTCAGCAGTGAGTCAAGGAACTAGAAAGTAGTTGGTGTTGGTCCCTGCTTCTTTTAGATTCATGATTTCAAAAAAATTGCCAGTCTATTAGCAAATTCTTAGGTTTCAACTGAAGAACTGGATTTTTAACTTACAAAGCCTTTCCAGGTAATTTTACTAAGAACTATGAATCAGCATTTATTTTTCAAACCGAGAATTTCTAAATATTTCGTGTTTTGATGGTAGAGTTATAGTTATTAAATCCTTACTTCTTTGGTGAGTTTTTAGTATCATTAGAATTTTTGAGTAGTGGAACCCTTGGCCTTCATAATGGGCTCATACGTGCAAACACAATTTCATGTATGCACACTCAAATATTTGTCTATGTATGTTATCTTCTTCCCACATCACATGTTTATGCCATAAAGTGTGTGCAAACACCAACATGCACAGGCCGACCCTGCTGTTGGCTTTTTAATTGACTTCAGACCAAGGTGTACTAGTTGCCTTTTGTGTAAACCTTTGAAACTGATCCTATTGGACTTAGATTGTAATTTTTCTGTAAGCAGTCAGTTAAATACTAGAGGATGCAGTTAATTATGATAGAAAACACTAAATTAATAGTTCATTATGACTTGGTGTCTCACTTATGATGCAGTTTTTATATTTTTACTTCATTGTTGAAAATACCTCTACAGTAACTTAAATTCATCAAAATTTGAGATGAAACAGATGCATGGAGGCAACCCCTAGTTTGGCATGCGCCAATAAATGTGTGTTCTGTTGGAGGCATCATACAAATCCTGTAGGAAAGAGTTGGCAGTGGAAGATGGATGATCCATTAGTGATTGTTAATTCTGCCATAGACCTTCACACAAAGATGATAAAGCAGATGAAGGGAGTTCCTGGTAAGTATTGTGTGCATATACTTGTCAAATGAACTATTAATTTGAGTTTTGCTGTAGTCTTGACGTTGAATGAAATAATGATGTGGACTTAGTGACAAAAGTCACATGGATGAGAAAAATGCTATCTAATTATATGTAAATGACTTGTACTGGAATTTCATGCCACTCCCAAAATGAATTGGTGGTCTACAATCTGCTGCAATTCATGTCAGGGTTTAATTGTTGACTTCTTTGGCGTATTATTTAGATTGCATGGACTTTGCTAATATAAGTGTCATGTAACTTTTGCATTAAACGGAGCATTTACAGAGCGAAGCATGTTTAAAGTTATGAATCATCACATGTTGGACAAAGTTAATATATGTTATTTTTATGATTTAGTATGTTTTTCTATATGTACTCTTGTAGCCTACTATGGAACTCTTAGATTAGTTCCTTAAAACTAAACATTCAAGTTGAGAAGCTTATCCAATGAATTTTTCTTGACAAGCATTGATCATTAAGATTTTGCTGTTCTTGAATTCTTTGGTGGTCAATATGCAGTATCAACACCCATTCATTTTATTAAGGGAAATTATTCCTACAGGTGTTACAGTGGAGCGATTGGCAGAAGGCCTTTCTCCCAGGCATTGTGCCTTATCACTTGTTGGTGAACCAATCATGTATCCAGAGATTAACATGCTTGTGGATGAACTGCACCACAGAAGAATTTCTACATTTCTAGTAACAAATGCACAGTTCCCTGAAAAAATCAGAGAGCTCAGACCCATCACCCAGGTTTGCAGGATTCTGTTTCATTTTTAGTTCAGAAGAATCGGAGACCTATGTAGATTTTCTTTGTTCTAATTATCTATAGGAAATATGTTTAACTTCTTTGATGCACACAGTTATACGTAAGCATAGATGCTGCAACGAAGGAGAGTTTGAAGGCAATTGATAGACCTCTCTTTGCGGACTTTTGGGAGAGATTTCTTGTAAGTTTCCATGATAATTGAGATACAAAACCATTTCTCTCTGCTAGCATGACATGATGAAAGCATACACGTGTTTATATGAGCTTACTTTTGATTGCTAGGATTCCTTGAAAGCCCTCAGAGACAAACATCAGAGAACTGTGTACAGATTAACACTGGTGAAGGGATGGAATACTGAAGAAATAGATGCCTATTTTAATCTCTTTAGCATCGGAAAGCCTGACTTTGTTGAAATCAAAGGCGTGACGTATTGTGGAACGTGAGTTCTGTCTGTCTCAATCTCACCATGTTATTTTATCATCTACAATGCTGTGCCTCCATAATCACGAGGATCTTTGTGTAGGTCTGCCACATCAAAGTTGACAATGGAGAATGTGCCGTGGCACGCTGATGTAAAAGACTTTTCAGAGGCATTGGCTCAAAAAAGCGAAGGAGAGTATGAGGTGGCGTGTGAGCATGCCCATTCATGTTGCGTTCTGTTGGCAAGAACCGAGAAGTTCAAGGTCAATGGCCAATGGTTCACATGGATAGACTACGAAAAGTTTCACGACCTGGTTAGTATGATCACATTTCTTTTTCTGTATTGCCTTGTCATAAATAAACTCCCCATCATTCCATTCTCTTTGAAAAAGCAGGTCGCTTCTGGAGCAACTTTTACTAGCAAGGATTACATGGCAGCAACACCATCCTGGGCTGTCTATGGAGCCGAGGAAGGTGGATTTGATCCAGAACATATCCGGTACAAAAAGGAGCGACATCACAAATCAAACAACCGCCCATCCAGTTAGGTATTTAAATTGCTGCGAGATAGAATGCTTCTGTATTTTAGTTACGTAACAATTTTGTGTCAAATGACCATTCTTTTTCTTATCTTCCTAAATTTTGAGTTTAGAGGATCCATTTCAAGAAACCCACCCACCCAAGTTGTTGTATTATTCTCTTATAATGTCATATAGAAGATGATTCAGCAACCTCTTGATTCAACAAAATTTCAGCCATAAGTGAATTTGACAGATCCCTTGGAGCATTTTAGACTTGTATGCTAATATTAGCAGGTGATTATATATTTGACGTTTTGTCGATATGTTTATGTCAAATGAATGGCCGTGAAGTGTGTAGCTACTAATCTACAAAAGTAAATGCATTTCCATAAATGGCGTTGCAAATAGTCGAAGCGAAAGAGGTGGAAGAAAATAGCCTCTCTGAAATCTAATCTATATATCTATCACAGCTTCTTATCCTTAGCTTGCCGCTGTGTCTGTGCGTATTGTTTGTCGATTAAACTTTCTTTCATTGCGTTACATGAATGCAGATGATACCGGTCTTGTTTGTTTGTTTGTTGAACCAGCTAGTCACAATATTATTTGTGTAAATTGAGATTTTTAGCATGAAATATAGTAGCATGTCATTTCAAGGAAACTATTGGCACTCACTGCCCCGGGATAAGGTTATAGATTGGTTTTTATCTTTACAAATGTTTTTTCAATATAAGATTTTGCAAAATATGTGTTTACAAGATTATTGGGCTAATGCCTAGTCTGCTAACTCTATATTACCTCTGTATCAATTGTTTATATACAATTTTTTCTCCAGAAATTATTTGGTAAATCTACTTGGTTATAGACATTCATAAAAAATGTCTACTTCTCATAGGAGTTGGGTTGCGCCTGTGAGAACACTGTTCATGTCTGAATGAACAATGGTACCAAAACTATTCTCCCTCTCAATGTGTGGTATACCGTCAAACGGTAAGTCATGGGTTTACATCTATTTCTTATGCTTGTGCGGTGGACTTTTTAAATGTGAGGTACACCGCGGTTAGACGGTAAGCCCACATGTATATATGGGTTTACGACCAAGTTTTTTATTATTATTATTATTAAGGGCAATGTGGTCATTTCATAATAATACACGTCTTTTTAGACAATTTTACCAAATAATAATTTTTTTTCAAACTCATTCCAGATATTATTTTACCAAACATACTTCTTATTCTCTATAGACATTAACAAACATACCTTTTATTTTACCAAACATACATCTTCTTCCAGCTACCTCTATAGACTTGAATTACACTTAACAAACAAGGTTTAAATAAGTCCAATGCCACCTTCAAAATCTCACTTGAAGTGGTACCCGCGTTTTACTATCAATTTAATCACATTTGGTTAAGAATGACCGGACGGTAACAAAACAAGTTGTTCTTGACAAAATAACAGTAAGTTTAGTAACATTAATTGTTGGAAGCATATTCTTACATGTACCTATATGCATGCATATTGCATGTAGGCTGACGCGGTGCATTCTTCATCATCTTTCAATGTAGGAGACATGTAAATCTTTCTTTTTCTTTCCAAAATCTATCTGAATTTCACCTCATTCTCTTTCAATACATGAACCATGTGTAATTGTAAATATGTTACGTCAGCCTACATGCATATAAGCAAGGATCCACTTTTTAATAATTATCTCCAAAATCATTTTGACTATGCTGAGCTGAGCTGACTCGGCACTCTCACTAAAATTGCAATCCACCAATGAGATTGTCGTAATTAAGCTTACGTGGTAACTGGATACGTCAACGTAAATCTTCCACTTTATTTTCCCAATTAATTAAATACTATAAATAAAATAAAAAATTAAAGAGTGAAGCTAAATGATGAGGTTCTCTCTCGAAAAACCCTAGGTGTCGCCTCTCTCCCTTTCTGCTAGGGTTTGAGTACAGTTGCAACCG
>JAYMTH010000558.1:0-19950 GCA_036897465.1 Pelargonium australe
TGGGAAACACGACTTGCTACATGATGATTGGTTTGAGATTGAGTGCCGGAAAAATACCGTTAATGTAAGTCACTCTTAGGCTTTCTTAAAAAAGTTGAATAGGTAAGTGCTAAAAACTGTATTACCAGCTGAGTGGCCATATGTTAAGCCATATGTTCTTTCATACTTGCCCTCTGAATATCCATGGGAAAAACGCTTACAGATAGGGATAGTGTGTATATATGTAGTTCCACAATGAATTTTTGAATTTTTAAATGAATATATATATAAAGTCTTATGTAAAAATAATAGGTAATAAACTAATATTCAAGTAAAAATCGAGATAAATCGTAACTCACATTAGATTATAAATTTTTACTTCTCGTGGAACGCACGTGCAACGCACGGGATGAAAACTAGTTAGAACATATATTAGCATACACAACAACCATTGTTGAATGTGATAATGGTAGAGGGGCATTTAGGTAACTCAACAATTGTATAATGAGGGTTAATATGGTTAAAAAAAAAGGTTAAATGTTTCTAGACCCTCTGGACTTGTTTTTATTTTAGATTTGGTCTATTTTTAGAGTTTTAACTTTTTTCCCCTTGAACTTTCAATTTTTTACACTTCAGTCCTACTAACCTGCAATTACAGGTTGCTACCGACAAGTCATCACACACTAACACCTTATCTTTCCACGTCATATACGTGTGCCATGTTAGCTACTAACCCAACCCACTGTTCCTATGCACTTTTCTTCTGGACTATAGATTCTTAATGTAAAATAAGAAATGTTTAGCAATGAATAATATTAATTAATTAGAGAAAGTGGACTTGGCGGAGAAGAAGACATGGCAAGCAAACTTGAAAAAACAAACCCAATAATTTAGTGTTGAAACTGTTTATATTCTTATATTGTTTTGCTGAAAGCTTCCTTTTCCATATCTTTCTCTTGTGCGATTAAATTCAGCCAAAAAGAATATCCACCATAGTTGCTTTTTCTTGTAGTTCAATTCTTGCTACATGTATTTAGTTTAGCTCAAATTTTTCTTTCAGATACTCAGCACAGGTCTCTATTACTTCAATATCACCTCTCTTCATCTTTTCTTCTTTTCTCTAACAAAATCTTAACTTTGCACCAATTTATCGTTTTTCCGCAAAATTTTCTAGCGCTATTTTCAATTTTATTTTTATGTTGCTGGGAGCTGAGTGAGTATGGTTTAAGAAATTGGGGAATTTGAGATACCCATATGCATATTTTCCCGAGAAAGTGGATAATTTTGTTGAGGAGAAGAGACCGGCCCACCATCAACTTGTCCCTCTTCGCCACCTTGCCGTGTTCGTTCTCCTCGGAGAAATTGATGAAATTGTCGAGGAATTTCGAAGGGGGCATGGTCTCGGGCTGGGAATTGGGGCCGCCATGACCGATTTGAATCAGACTCGCGAGGCCTTCTTCTTCATGTGTTTAATTTCTTATTTTCAATTTCCCATGTTTCTCATTTGTAAAATTAGGGTTCATAAAGTATGAAGGAAGAAGAAGAAGTTCATAGCAGTGGGTTGGGTTAGTGGTTGACTTGGCACACATATATGACATGGAAAGATGAGGTGTCACTGCACGATGACGTGTCCGGTAGCAACTTGTTATTGCAAGTCAATAGGACTGAAGTATAAAAAATTGAAAGTTCAAGGGGGAAACAAATCAAAACCCTAAATAGAGGCTAACTCCAAAATAAAAACAAGTTCAGGGGTCTACACACATTTAACCCAAAAAAAAAAATGAATTCTCTCTCTTCCTTCTTTGTTGCAATAAGGTCAACCAAACTTCTTATATTTCTATCTCTTTTTTTAGGTGGTTCAAGAAGAAAGAGAGAGTGTAATTTACCAAACAAACTTATTGCACCAGTGCACCTTTATCCTTGTTGACACAAATAAGGCATAAAGGAGCTTATCTAGACTTTATAAACAAGCCCTAAAGACTTGTTTACTTTTCCGGTTTGTATTCTATAGAAAAGAAAAAAATATTTAGTTGTACCATCTTTCATTTATACGCATTGGAAAACAAAATTTTCTATCTTTTCAAAATAACTTAATGTTGTGTTTGACAACTAGCATTTCATTTGAAATGTTGTATTTGGCCAAAATTCTGTGTTTGGGTAACTTAAAAATTTGAATTTGGATTTGGCTCAAATCTAATAAAAATTAAAAGCTGAACGAAAATATGAATTTCAAATCCTCCCCAAATCCCTGTCATTTAAATTGAGCTACGTTCATCTCCGTACTGCTGTGAGTCTCTCTCTTCTCCAAGCTTGCTCCATCAACGACAATTCAAGCTCGACAAAGATGCTCCATCAACGGCGATTCAAGCTCGGCAGATTTGCTCCATCAAAGAAGATTCAAGCTCGGTAGCACGCAAGGAGACATCGGCCTCATCTCCTCTAGACGATCCAAGCTCGACCTCGATCTCCTCGTGTCAGCCGTGGTCGCCGACGGCAGTTCGAAGTTCCTCCGGCGTTGGTTCGAAGTTCCTCAATCCCTTCCATCCACGGTCGTCCTTCACCGAGCAAATTTAGTTCCAGCTGCCTCTATCGTTTTCTCACTCTGATCAGCATCGTACTTGTTGTTTAGCAGTTGCTGCCTCTCGTACCAGATGTTGTTTGCTCGTCGTCGTGCTCGCCGACTCACCGGTAAATTAGCCCTTTCTTCACATGTTATATTGTAGCTTATTATCTGCATTTGAGATTTTCGTGACTTCAGATGCTTAATCTTGGTAGATGGGTATTCTGTTTGGTGTTTAGTTTGTGATTTAGTTGGTTGTTGTGTTTTGTTTGAACTGTGTTGATGGAATCACATATATTATTTCGCTATTTGACCCATGAGTACTTTGTTTTTCAGCTCTTAGGTGCTTGAATTTGCTCATTTTTTATGTCTGTTCTGCTATAAACCATAGCTGTGAGATCATATTGTCATTTTGTAGATATTTAGTTTAGAGCTATCTGGATAATGATATTTAGTTTGTAGATATTTAGTTTAGAGCTATCTAGAGAATGATTTTAAAAACTTGTGCTTGTGCATGGCGAACTTGTGATTGTCATTTTTCCAATATCACTTGTTGCAACTTTTGTATATATCATCATCAAGTATTGTGTGTTTGTGTGTGTTGTTCTTTGCTGCTTTGTTGAATTGAGAGAAAATTATTAGTTTTTTATATATTATGATTTGTGTGTTAGTATCTCTTTTGATTGATGCTATGCTAAACCAACATTTTCTTTGTTTGGTTTTATGTTCTGGAACTGTTTGATTCTTATATTCAGTTGATGATATTTCAACTCTTTAGGGTGTTGTGTCTTTTGTTGAACTTGTTGTAATTTGCTATAGAGTTCGTGAGTTGAAAATCAGTGGCTCGAGATTGAAACATTTGGAATATGAGAAGTGTTGACTGATTCAATTGCACATTCTGGGTTTCACTGATTCAATGACATTATATTAGCTTTGTTGTTTGTTTTTTATCTTTCCATTGTACCAAAATAAACTTTGTCATCGTTAATATCATGATTGTGTAGTTACATTGATATTGAATGCTTATTGTACAAATGACTTGAATAGTTTATGGTGAATAAAAGTAGTTATTGAAGACAACTTGCTGACATTTTTTTGTTTCTCTTTTTGAGTTTTGTTAGTGAAAATTATGTCACTTTTGTTTCTCTGCTTTGATGCTTCTGTTTCAATTTTCAGCTATCATTTAAGCTCTTCTTCTAGATTCTCTGTGTTATTGATCATGGGTACTAAGTGTTTTGAGCTGGTCATTTGGGTTTCATCTGTTTTGTGTTTGGTGTGTTTTTCATTAGGTTTTGATCCCATAGACAATTATCTTATAGATTGTGGATCCTATAACAATACACTTGTGGGTGATAGGATATTTGTTTCTGATGCCTCTAGCTCCAATCTCACCAAAATGTCAAGCCCTTTAGTGATTCCAGTCAACACCAGTTCTGTTTCTTGTCATCCTATGATAAAGCCTTGTATCAAACTACTTCATTCATAACTAAGTTGTTGAAGATTGATGACTTGTTAGTTTTTGTTATTTTAGGTTAACTTCTTTATTTCTTTTTTACACCTAATTGATTTGCAGATTAATTGATTTGCATGGATAAACAAGGCATATAGTAATGTTTCAGTACTTGAAAGCATTTTTTCTTTGTTCATTATATGATCTTGAACTATATTCTCCTATCTTGTATTGTATGTTGTGAATTAAAAGAAAGTTCTAGATGGATATTATTGTGATTGCTGTTGTGTTATGGGTTTGGACTTGAGTGAGTAATTGTTCTATCTTGTGAAATCAATAATGAAACAGAGTTTGTTATAGCATTAGCTAATAAGTTTGTGAACATGAATTTTGATTAGTTACTTGCTACTGTGAAGTTTCTATAGTTTTGTTTGCTTTACATGCTAATAAATTATATTGAAAGACCTTTTGTATTTGTTTTGTTACTGTGTGTTTGGAACTTTCCTGATCCGAATGTCTAAGTTTGTTTATAATCTATGTTTAGACAGTTAAGTTGAGATGTTCATGGATTTTGAAAGGAACAATGTATTAGTTATTAGTTAATCTTTAAAAAGAAATGGTGTTTTGATGGAAGAAAGTATATATGATGAGATTAAAACACACTCCATAATTTTTAGTCCATTCCAGCTTTTTGTGGATCATTAGTTACCTAGCTTGGTTTGGTTTTGAATAAATAATGTTGGGTCATCTTTTATCAGTTTTGGTAATGACCATGCATTTTATCAGTTTTGATGTGAGAGATTGATTAATACTTTCATTTTTTCGGATGAATAATTTTGTCTTTTGGTTGAATAAGTGTTTACATATATGCTAAGGTTTGTATAATTATATGACAAATAAATGTTTTCTCGTAGATTTGAGATTTACAAATGGTCAGAGCTTCTTAGCTCCTTAATTACAAACGGAAGAGATATCGTTTAAACTTGTGGCGAGGCAATACTTCGAGAAATCAAAAAGAGATATTCTATATGAAACATTCATCTACTCGAAATGCGGTCAATGATATAATCAAGCATCGATAGCTCGTGATTTGTAGTGATGATTTGTATTGATCGATGTTATCGAAAAATATTTGTTATTGTAGATGTATTAAATATTCAATCATTAAACAGTTATTAATGTTTTTATCGTAAGTTCTTCAAAATTGAGTATTTTTAATATAGTTGTTCCTTGTACAGTTTTGTTTAATTTTTCTATTATTTTTCACACAAAAAAAAAAATGAATTTGAAATTCAAATTCTATGAATTCCCAAACATTAGATTTGGATTTGAAATGCTGCATTTGAAATCTAATGAATTTTTAAACACTAAATTTGAATTTGAAATCCCATATTTCAAATTCTACATTTCAAATTTAGAATTTCAAATGAAATGTTGGTTTACAAACGCAACTTAAGATAAAATTAAAATTAAAGACTCAGAATAATTTTTAATACTCACACAAAATGAGAAAAAATCATTTGAAACAAAAAGCTTGAAATATGGAGTATAATTTTGGAACTTTTTTTTCCAAATTTGATTAACAGAAAGGTCAGTGCATGGTTACTCATTGATCATGCCCCACACCGCACTGAAATTAATAGTACTGTTTTCTTTATTTTTAAAAATATATTATTTGTTGGTAATCTGTAATCATCAGCTATAGTTTTGTAATCAAAAACACGTTTCATGTATATTCTCGGGTAAATATTAAATCTTAATTGAGTGAATTTTATATGTTCACATCACATGAATTTTATTTTTAATAAAAAAAAATGAAAAAAGATGTAAAAAAAAAAAAAAAGATGGTGTCACTGTCTTTTTCTTGTCTACTCTATATGCTAACCCATAACTTTCTCATGTCAAAGAACGAACTCCACACGAAAACAAAATGAATGTCATGTTATTAACGGAAAAAATTACGTGATTGAGTTAGGTGAAAAAATCATCTTCTTTAATAAAAACTGGAAACAAACGGCACCGTATTACTTCTTGGCCTACATTCTCGTTAATTTAATATTAATAATCTACTATAGTGGGTATATATGTTTGGGCCTTAGCCTGGAATAAGCCCATCTTCTTATTTGGGCTTTTGTGCAAATACATAAATTCGGTTGCATCAGAGTGTTGCATCACGATCATGACATCAATCCAAGACTAAAGTAAAAAATGCTCATCTTTATTGTAGATAAGCATTTTTTTTTTGGTCATTGGAAAATGCATTGTACGTGTTCGACCTAATGTCTGAACCAATGTTGATACTGGAAAATCACGTTGCTGATTCCATTTCAATCCATCTCACTTACTTTCGGTCATGGCATCAACAGCAGGTTTTGATCAGTTGGCCTTGATATTCATTTTGTAGTGGCATCTTTCTTTGGATGACTAAACAGATTCTGCATTCAATGGTGTGAAAACTTACATGTTATTCTCTCACTGAAGCATCCTTCCACGGCACAGTTTCTTCCCAAACTCACACAGGGACACGTAACGTTGATCAATGACTCGCAAGAACGTTGTGTTTTCACTTTTTGCTATTGAAGGGTACTGATAAATCCTGAAAAGTTATTAATTTTCACATCTCCATGAAGTCTTCTGAGAGTGATCGCAATGGTTTGGTTGATGCCTTGTGATCTCGAGGTCATGGTTCAAGGTTGTGAACATAAATGACTCTCACAGACCCGACAAATGGGGGAAGTCTTGTGCATTGGTCTTCATGGAATCTTCAGGGCAAACCAGATAAGAAACAGAGAAGTTGCTTCCTCCAGACATGGGTCAAGACACTGTTGGTCACAAGATCTGAAAGTGCATATTATAATTTATGTTGGAAATTCTTGATGAATTTGATTCTCTCTTATCTAGTAAAAAATGCATTTCTTTGGAGAATGGTATAAAGCATCAACTTCTTTTATCTTATTGCTGCGAAACACGCATACATTTCCTCTATAAAATCTTCCACATCAACCTAATAACTCCCCATAAAAACTCTCCACTACCTGTTCCCTTTAGTAGCATTTCTTCTCAGTTTTTGCTTGATACATTATGGTATTATAGCACATAATGATCTGATTAAAGATACTTTCTATTAGTCTTTTGTGGGTTCGTCGTATACTGATAAATTGCTTTATCATTTTTACTCTTTGAAGGATAGCAAACGGGGAAGCCGTTACACCTCTACTGCAGTGTATTCGACACCTCTCGTCCATTATCCGCCTACATCACACAACTACATAAGCTATGGCACTACTGAAAGGGCCAAAGGCTATGAAGCCTGGGTTGCTGCGAGAGAGCAAGAGGATACTATGATGGCAAGGAATCCAATATTCAGTGAAGGCGATCGATATGGCAATAAGGTAGGTGGCTTTCTAGTTTTCCTTCAAAGTACCATGATATGGACCATTTTGTGATATAGAATTGACTGAATCATATGTGCCTATGTGGTGATTTTTCTACGTATCTTCTAGATGTATTCTGCTGAAGCTGGGAATGGGTACTTAAACATGAGGCAAGCAGCTAGGGAGAAAGAGGATAATATGTTTGCATTGAACTCAGCTCTTAGTGACGATGAATACAGTCACAATGTAAATTATTTTAACTTCTTTATCTTTGAAAGTTTTCTGTTTTGCAACAATGCTACAATATCATACGCATATGCATAGCTTTGATTGAATCATATTGAAAACTTTCTTACCTATCTTCCAGACATATTATTGTGGAGCTGGCAGAGAACACATGAAAATAAAACAAGCAGCAAGGCAACAAGAGTATGTGTATGCATCGAGTCAGTTTATTGACGATGATGATGAGTACAACCACAAAGTAATTTATATCATTTTTTAACTTTTTAAGATTTCACTAATGTGGCAATGTGATACACTTTGGCATAGATATGATCATAAGAATGCCTCGTATTAATAATTTTCTTACCTCATTTACTAGTGGTTTTTTTTGATTTGTTTGAACCTAACAAAGGATACAGAGTCGTTAGGCATGCAGCGAGGCAAAAAGAGGATATTTATCCATCTAATTCAGCTCTTGATGACTATGAATACCACAAAAATGTAATTTATGTTCTTCTGTTAAGTTTTTCAATACTTGAATAGCTCGGAAATATAAAAATCATATAGATGAGTTTCTTATTTTATCTTCCAGATGTACCCTGCTGAAGCTGATAGAGGGTACATGATCATTAGACAAGCAGCAAGGGAAAAAAAGGAAGCTACATATTTGTTGAATCCAGTTTTAAGTGATGAAGAATACAGGCAAAAGGTTAATTCTTATTCTTTCTAGATGTTTTTGTATTTCAATATTGTTGCAATATATCATACTCATGTTTATATGCCAGAAATTTGAATGAAGATTCAAATTGAGAATACATACATTTTGGAACCACTGTACTTTTATACATAGAATTGAATGAATCTTATTGACCTTTCAAAATCTTGTAGGTGGGTTTCAAACCATCTGTTATGGAATTAACCAACAAGAGAAACGTTGTGGCTTGTGGGCCTTGGGGTGGCAATTCTGGAGATCTATTTGATGATGGAGTCTACACAGGTATTCGTGAGATTCAATTAACACGTTCGGGAGGTATCGTTTCCATAAGAGTTTGTTATGACATGGAGGGCAAAGCTGTATGGGGAAGCAAGAATGGTGGAAACCATGGAATGAAAGTGGACAAGGTAATAACTGGACATATGATATTGTTTACTGTGATATCAAACATTATTGTAACGCTCTTCTAATTACAACATAACTTGCACTTCTGCTATGGTCATTGTTGAACAGATAGTTCTCGATTATCCATCTGAATACTTGACTCACATAAGTGGATACTATGGATCAACAATCTTAAGGGGACCTACTGTTCTCAAGTCCCTCACATTTCACACCAACAAGCGCGACTACGGGCCTTTTGGAGATAAGCAGGGGATATCTTTCTCCTCAGCTGGCTCCAATGAGGGGAAAATTGTGGGATTCAGTGGGAGAATTAAATCATGGTATGTGACAAGTATTGGGGTTCATGTCATGGTAGGAAAAACTCCTCGGCCTGAATTTATGAGGTGCATATTTCTGAATACTTTATGTAATGGTTGTCTTTATCAGCTATATATCTAAAGTTTTATTTCCATGGATTTATATAACAGGATGGAATGGTAAGAGAAGCAAAAGAATGGTCTGCTGAGAAACTGCACATGAAAGTGAAGCTCAACATATGGTATCATCTGGAGTTATGAATAATAGTTGTGTTAATTGTTAAATAGTGGAGTGTATTATATAATATCATGTATCGGCCTGGTGGTAAGGTGCTATCTAGAGCTGTTGTCGTGTCGTTGGCTAAAAATAGAACCACTATGTTACGCGTGTAATAACTGCTGTTGCTGGTAAGTGCTGCATCCTGTAATCAGCATGAGCCAAAACCAGTGTAGTGTTATGTAATATAATGTAAAATTGAAGAATATTGTGGGAAACATGAACCAAGAAATATTCCATATATGTAATTGCCTCTCAGAATTGAACATTACTCTACTAAATTTGCTGCATGCATTTTGTGTTTGTTTCAGTAAATATATTACTAAATAAGCAAATATAGATACATAGTGGAGTTCATTCCAACTGTATTTGTTCGGTTTCAAGGATTTTTGTAGGGCTTTAAAGAAATAGGATTGTGGAAACGTTATAAAACAGAGAATTTGGAGAGACAGTGTTCAAGCATTAAGTATTCATATTTATATTTGTTATTTTAAAACAAATAGATTTTGTAAATGAATATTTGTTTTACTAGCAAAATTACTGGTAGTTGGATTGAGTAATTAATAAGCAAATATCAAGACATGTTGTGTTAAACGGTATAAACATTTTGAATTTTTTTTTTTAGGTTTCGATTTCTAGCATTTTTACCGACACGGTTAAAAGAGTGAGCTACCCCTGTCACAAATTCTCTCCACGAGTCTTTCACGGACATATGCTCCTTCTTTGCCCGACTAGCAAACTCAGCTTCGGCTAGAACTATCACTCGTGGAGAGAAGTTGTGAAAATTCAGTTAAGCTCTCGAGTGATTGAAGATGTTTGGTATTGACTTTAGGTCGGGGGCATCTTGTCATTTTCTTCTCATT
Source organism: Pelargonium australe (assembly GCA_036897465.1). Classification (NCBI taxonomy): domain Eukaryota; kingdom Viridiplantae; phylum Streptophyta; class Magnoliopsida; order Geraniales; family Geraniaceae; genus Pelargonium; species Pelargonium australe. The sequence goes on from JAYMTH010000558.1 coordinate 10,145, forward strand.
TCACTTCTATCGAATTTGAGTAAGTTAGGAAATCTGCAAATCGATGTTTTGGATATGTTACTTATTTGATGAAGGAGGAGCATTCACACGTGTATTTTAATGAAGGTATCATTTTTATAAATAAATGAAGCAAATAATTTTTTTTTATGGACGTGGCTTGATATGATTGGATGAGAAAATCATATCCGAAACCCACAACAACAAACAGCACTGGCTTGACTTGTCATCTCCATTCTCCACCTCCAGTCCACACATACATCACAAGCAAGATATGGTTGAAGAAACAGTTGCAGCAGAATGGAGAAGCTGACCATCCCATGCAAATCAAAACCTCCCATAGCCATCCCCGCCAAGCTAGACCACCCATCTCAATTCTCGCCTAAACCTAAATCCATGGAGAGCCTGACCATCCCAAGCATATCAATACCTCCCATAACCATCCCCTCTCACCAAGACCTCCCATCTCAATTCTCGCCTAAGTCTAAACCCACTACCTCTTTCGCCAGAATTCCCCAATTGCGCGACCTCGGCAACAATGGCCGCCTCGCTGAGGCCATCGCTGCCATCGACTCCATTGCCCACAGTAGCTCCAAGGTACGGTCCTATATCTACTCTGAATTACTTCAGGCTTGCATTGATTGCGGCTCTCTCCATCTGGGTCGCCAACTCCATGCCCAAATTGTTGCTGCCAAGGCTGTAGCCCCGTTTGTGGAGACCAAGCTGGTCAGCATGTATGCCAAATGCGGGTGTTTGGAGGATGCCCGCAAGGTGTTCGCTGAAATGCGCAAGAGGAACTTGTTTACTTGGTCGGCCATGATTGGTGCTTGTTCGAGAGAGCAAAGGTGGAAGGAAGTTGTGGAGCTTTTCTATTCAATGATGGGGGATGGTGTCTTGCCTGATTCTTTTCTGTTGCCCAAGATACTGCAAGCTTGTGGGAATAGCGGGGATTTGGAGACCGGGAGGTTGATTCATTCTTTGGTAATTCGAATGGGTTTGAGTTCTTTGCGCGTGAACAATTCCATTTTAGCTGTCTATGCAAAGGGTGGGGATCTGTGTTCGGCTAGAGAGGTTTTTGATGACATGGATGAGAGGGACAGTGTCAGCTGGAATGCAATGATATATGGATATTGCCAAAACAATGACATTGAAGAAGCTCATAGATTGTTTGAGGCAATGCCTGGTGAAGGGACAGGCCCAAAATTGATTACTTGGAATATACTGATATCTAAGTATAGTCAGTTGGGGAATTGTGATGTTGCTATGGAGCTGATGAGTGAGATGAAGGCTTGTGGGATAACACCTGATGTGTTCACCTGGACTTCCATGATTTCGGGGTTCACTCAAAGTAACAGGACAAATCAGGCATTGTATTTGTTCAAAGAGATGCTAGAGGTGGGGGTTGAGCCAAATGGGGTTACTCTCACCAGTGCTATCTCAGCATGTGCAACACTGAAAGCTCTCGACAAGGGTTTGGAGTTGCTTTCTTTTGTGTTTAAGTTGGGTTTCATTCATGATGTGTTGGTCGGAAACCCACTCATTGACATGCTTGCCAAGTGTGGTGAATTGGAAGCTGCTCGTTGGGTCTTTAATATGGTCTCAGAGAAAGACATTTACACTTGGAACTCAATGATTGGAGGGTATTGCCAGGCTGGTTACTGTGGCAAGGCCTATGAACTCTTTATGGAGTTGCAGGAATCAAATGTAGAACCTAATGTTATCACATGGAATTCTATGATATCGGGATATATGCATAATGGAGATGTGGATGAAGCAATTGATCTCTTTCAGAGAATGGAAAATGATGGGCAATTTAAGAGGAATACTGCATCATGGAACTCTCTTATAGCTGGTTTTGTGCAGAATGATGAAAAGAACAAGGCACTGCACATATTTCGGAAAATGCAATATTTTGGTGTAAGTCTCAACTCAGTCACAGTGCTGAGTGTCTTGCCAGCTTGTGCAAATTTAGTTGCGGCCAAAAAGGTCAAAGAGATACATGGCTGTGTGTTGCGTAGAAATTTGGAATCTGAACTCTCTGTTGCTAATATACTCATAAACACATATGCTAAGTCGGGTAGAATGCAATATTCAAGAGCAATATTTGATCGAATGCCAACCAAAGATAACATCACCTGGAACTCGCTTATTGCTGGATATGTTTTACATGGTTGTGCCGATGCTGCACTTGATCTCTATGATCAGATGGGGAAGTTGGGCGTTAAACGAAACAGAGGTACTTTCATAAGCATAGTCTCTGCATATGGCCTTGCTGGTATGGTGGAAGAGGGGAAGCAAGCTTTCTCTTGCATCACTGAAGAATTTCGAATTATTCCAGCTTTGGAACACTATGTTGCTATGGTAAATCTATATGGTCGTTCAGGGAGGCTTGGAGAAGCCATGGAGCTCATTGAAAGCATGCCTATTGAACCCAACTCCTCTATTTGGGCTGCACTACTTACTGCCTGTAGGTTCCATGGAAACGTTGGCTTGGCATTGCATGCAGCGCAGCACTTACACAAATTAGAACCAGAGAATCCGGTCGTCCATCATTTAATTTTGCAGTTGTATGCTTTATCTGGGAGGTCTCAAGATGGCTCAACTGTTAGAAAACTTGAAAGAGAGAAGGCCATAAAAAGACCCGTTGGGCAGAGTTTGATTGAAGTCGGAAACAGAGTGCATAGTTTTGTTACAGGTGATCGTTCTCGACCTAACTCACACGTTCTACATTCTTTGTTAGAAAGAATAGCAGGAGATATAGAGAAGCCTCCTGATTATCGGTACAGGTTCTCTGTCGAGGAAGAAGAGGAGGAAGAAATTGATGGCGTCCACAGTGAAAAACTTGCCATTGCTTTTGCCTTGGCCAGCTCTGCCCATGTGTCTCGGAGCATTAGGATTGTGAAAAACTTGAGAATGTGCGAAGATTGTCACACGACAGCCAAATACATCTCGCTTAAATATGGATGTGAAATATATTTGAGCCATCCAGGTTGTTTCCACCATTTTAAGAACGGGCAATGTTCTTGCGGGGATTATTGGTAGCATACAGAATTACTGAGAAATAGAAGCTTTGTAACAAAATTTTCTTTACGGTTCAATTTGAGTTCCTATATATACTAATCATGTATTATTTCTTCCTGATCAAATTTCAAAAAATAGGCAGCATTTAACACAACTAGTCCAACTTGGATATTGTCAACTTTGTTTTTAAGGTACTGTCTTTTTACTAAAACTAGGAAACTTAGGATTTAGGAAAGTCCTTAACTTTAAGGAAACCACAGAGCCTACTTCAGCTGGGACTAGGCCTGTCTGACGAGGTTAGAATATAAGGCCATTACTGATTTGTTTCCAACATAATCTGTGGGCATAGTTTCAATGGAGAAAGACAGGAAAAGGGTGCGAGCCAGTCGAGAATTGAAGGATTTAAAGGAGAGGTCATTCGATGAATTGGTGGCGCGCAGAGGATCAATTGCAAGGGGTTATGATTTTGAATGGCTGTCGAAGACAGTTATTAGCAAATTCGTTCAGTCATTCATTAAGGACAAGGATCAATGCAATGTAGAAGAAGACATTGTAGAAGAACAAGAAGAAGAAGACATTGTAGAAGAAGAGAAGAGCAGGAACGAGTTGGAAGCGAAAAGGAAAGAGACGAAGAATAAGAATAAGAAGAGGAGTACTTTAGTGAAGAAGCAAGTGGAGAATTATTGCAATGTAGAAGAACAAGAAGACGACATTGTAGAAGAAGAGAAGAGCTGGAACGAGTTGGAAGCGAAAAGGAAAGAGACGAAGAATAAGAATGAGAAGGGGAGTGTAGTGAAGAAGCAAGTGGAGGAACTGTACCCGAAACAGGAGTTGCCAGTTGAATTCATGAAAATAATCCAAGAGTTGGAGGGTTGTGATGTAGTGTTGGTGATGGATAAGCTGCTGACCAATTCGGATGTGCAGACAGGGCTGGGTCGTCTGTCAATACCGCGGGGACAAATCAAGAACAAGTTTCTGACCGAGAAAGAGGAGAGGGATGTAAAGGAGAAGGAAAAGGCGATACAAGTGAGACTGATAGAGCCATGTCTCGCAGTGTCGAAGCTCTGCTTCAAGAGGTGGAAGATGACCAACTCCTGGATCTATGTGCTCTTGTCATGTTGGCAAAAAGTTTCGGGGAATCCGGATAATGGACTGATTGTGGTTAAGGAGAAGAAGACAGTGAGAGTGCAATTGTGGGCATTCAGGGCTGGCTCCGAACGACAATTGTGCTTTGCACTCGTCAATGTCGGGCCAGTACATCTTTGTCGTGACAATGGTGCAACCACAAGTAGTAGCAGCAAAGAGAAACAAGGCAATGGTGATGATGGTACAATTTCAAGCCAAGCCAATGGGGACTTTGCATCCAGTTCTGGTGACAGTGCCACTATTGTTCAACCACAAGAACAATGCTCACACTAGTAACTTCTTTTGTTTTGTGCTCGTTAGTTTGATTTTGAAAATATTAGGTTTGCTTACTGATATTATACACCGACAATTCGTGTTAACGTGTTTTGTTTTGTTAGATAGAGGAAGGCGTGAATATGACATGTTTGATAATTGTGTTCAAATATCAAACACTAACACAACTCGTTTAATAACTGTGTTAGTGTGTCATGTTAATTTTAACAATTGGGCTACATACAATGGTTTGAGTTTTTACTATTTAAGTCACCGTTTCAATACTCTCCTCATGTGTGAGTCTCACATTTTTCTCTTGGACTTTTTGAAATCGACACTCATGCTCACGTGTAGGTATTTTTCGCTGCAAGCATGCTCATTTATAAGGAGGCTGGAGACCACACAGAAAGACAACATAAACGGGTTCAAGCTTGAATCAAAACAAATTCCGATATCATGTTAAATCTCACACTACAAAAAAAGTTTATCCATGCAACAAAGTTTTTGGCCTCAATCACAGTTGGCTTTTGCGACGAACATGTGACAAATTTGTGACAAAAAAATCTGGTCACTGAAATCAAGCCCGCAAATTGGTCACTTGTCGCAAGTTTGTCACAATATGTAACAAGTTTGTGACAACATTTGTGACATGATTGCGACAGGATTACAACATATTAGCAACTAAATCAGTACTAATAATCACTCCATAAATATGAAAATTTTGTGACAACTTACCGACATATATTTTTGCTACATGATAGACTACACATAATGGTTTCTGTTGTACCTAAATAAAGATGGGGTGATTTGGAAAAAAAAAAAAAAAAACTTTCGCAAAAACTAAAAACGATTACATGATAATATGATATTTGAGTCTTCTCTTGTGTTTGATGCAGGTGCTTCTTTTAGCAAAGTGAAGAGAACAGAAAACACTTGTCGTATTTTTGGATAAAATAATTTAGTGCTTACATTTTATAATACTCGAGCTTTTGCATGCCTTGAAGAACAAATGCTTTCTTTACTTGACTACTTTCTTAACACATATATATGCACGTTTAATTCCTTTCTGCTAATAGTATGATGCCATTTGATTTGGCACCATTTTCGTGGGAAATTATCCTCATGCTTGTCTTGCTAATAAATAAATCGTATATTGTTGTGTCAGTTAGCTTTTGCACACAAGGTGTTTGTTAATTTGCCCCAATGGTTCGAGTTTCTACGGCTAAAAGGTAAATGTTGTTGATAAGGTTTTGTTGTGCCTTATTACCTATGTAGGACTAATTACCCCTTTCAACATTTTCTCTCATATGCGATTCCCACATTTTTTTAATCATTGGCTCGACTCGACGCGTGCACAATCAATGAATCTATAAATCGGCACTCCTCCTGTAGGGTGTTTCCTTCTGCACGTCGGTCGGATTACCTTCGAGTCAAGACCATGATCAAAACCAGCTTATTAATCTTATATTTTTTCAATGTGAGACTTTAGTAGCTATTTCAACGGGCCAAACAGTATGCAACCAGCTGTGTATGTAGCGTTACATATCAGACAGTGAAGGATATAACATGATCTTGATTTTTGAATTTCAGGTTCTGGATTATAATTAGGAAGCTCGATTCTGTCAATGCTTGTAGCTGCTACCAGGCGCTGTGTAATTCAACTACAAGTGCCATGAAATGAAAAGCAAAAAGGTGAGTCTTAACTAAATTCTATAGAAAAAGCTTTGATGACAATTCAATCAGAATAAAGGGTCAGAAAATGAAGGTTTTGTTTGATGGTTGATTTGGGAATAATGCAAATCATTTGCCATGCATTTCTTTGCCAGCCATTACTGACATTCAATATGCTTGCACAGAACCTCCAAGTATTTGGAAATCAGAATAAAGTATATATCTTTAGTCATCATATATGATGCTGATAACTTAAAATTTCATATCTACAAAGAACATAATAATAGGATAAATTGTTATAGTGAAAAAGGCATTTGCCATTTCACCAAGAAAAGGCTCCTTTGCTGAGGCTTTTTCAGGATTCTATTCTTTTTTCCTGTAAATATCTTGTTACGATAATGGAGTCGGAATTAGCTTCCCTCTACTGCAGCCTTATATTGATTTTTGAAACAAAACCCACCCCACTATGATACCCTTTATGAAATTATAAATTCAGCACATGTCTTCTCTTCTATCTCAAAGCAAGATCTCAAGGTTCATTTGTAGACATCAAAGACTTGCTCCATTTGCCTTCTTTAGTCTTCAGTTGCTATTGATAGATGGTAAGAAATTCTCAGACATGTTGGTTTATTATTTAGGTCTATTTTAGTTTGCTTCTTTACATAGTTTTTTTGGTCCTTGACTAACTGGAAAGAGTTGAAATTAGATGTTTCCACAGAGTTTTGAGCTTGATGAGAAGAAACCCATATCAGTTGGGCCATGGGGAGGTCAAAATGGGCACCGCTGGGATGATGGAGTGTACACAAGCGTGAGGCAAGTCGTGATAGCTCATGGAACCGGCATAGATTCCATTCAGATTGAATATGATAAGAAAGGGAGCTCAGTTTGGTCAGAGAAGCATGGTGGAGGAGGAGGCAATAAAGTTGATAAGGTTAGTTTGGAAGTACAAATGCCTATGAATATGCTGAAGTTTATTGTAAAAGCTATAAAATGCTACAAGTCACTTGGAAGTACTGTTGTTTATGAAAATTTGTATCTTGCAGGTCAAGCTTGATTTCCCAAATGAGTTTCTAACTTCAGTGCATGGATACTATGGGAGTACAAATGAATGGGGCTCAGTCTTTGTAAGATCACTAACTTTTGAAAGCAACAAAAAGAGATATGGGCCTTTTGGTACTGAAGGTGGAACCTACTTCACCTTCCAAATGACTGGGGGGAAGATTGTTGGCTTTCATGGAAAGTTGGTATCTGGATGCGATTGGAGTTTATTTGAAAACTCTCCATAACTCGGATACCAGAAAAACTCTAGTTCGTACACAAAACATTGTCGATAATGGGAGTGAGAAACATGATTTCTCTGTAATCCAAGAAAGTGTAAGCAAAGGCTATGACATAGTTATTGCTTTAAGACAAAAGGATGATGGCAGCAATCCTTTGGCCTTTCAAAGGAAACTCGCAAGGCAAAATTCATTTTCTAAAGAGTTCAGTGATATGGGTTTCCAAGAAAGGGTGAGAAATCTATCCATTATGTTTTGCTTATAGTTTTTACACACTCTTCTCACTGTTTTGTGTTGCACAATTTGAATCTTATTGTACTAAATCTTTAATGTCCAGCTGATTAGTGCCCCGAAGGTACAGCCACCAATGGAACTTCCCTTGAAGCTACTAACCCCAATGGTTACAGGCTCGTTGACATTCGGACCCTGGGGTGGTAATGGTGGGACACCTTTCGATGATGGAATCCATAAAGGGATTAGGCAAATTACTTTGTCAAGAAATGTTGGCATTGTATCAATGAGAGTAATGTATGATAAGGATGGTGAAGCTATATTGGGGAACAAAAATGGCGGAACCGGAGGATTTAAAACTGACAAGGTGAATCAAGCTCTTCTGAAATTAAAGTCTACATTTTTATGTGCTAGTTTCCATTTGAGGGTATGCTCATGATATATATTTTGAACCATCTTTCTTCTGTACTTTGTGTAGATAGTGTTGGATTATCCATCCGAAATCTTGACACACATAACAGGTACCATGGGTCCTTTGATGAAAATGGGGCCAACTGTTATCAAGTCACTAACATTTTACACCAACAAAGCAAAGTATGGACCATTTGGAGAAGAACAAGGACCCTCTTTCACCTCCAAATTGAATGAAGGTAAGATTGTTGGATTCCATGGCAGAGGAGGTCTCTTCTTAGATGCTCTGGGTGTTCATGTGATGGAGGGGAAAATACCACCTATGATGCCTCCTCATTCCACTGCAATTCTACCAAGAGAAACAAACCATGTCTCTGCACCTCATTCCACTGCAATTGTAACAAGAGAAACAAAGCATGTCTCTGCACCTCATTCCACTGCAATTGTTCCAAGAGAAACAAAGCATGTCTCTGCACCTCATTCCTTGATGGATAGTACTCAGTGGTCAAATTATAAGCTCGTTGTAGCAAATCAAGGTCTAATTGATCAAGAGGTATGCATTTTGGACCTATGGTTCCACTATATATATGTATGAATGGGTTTATTGAAGGCATGCAGTTTTTTTCCAGGTTTCTTGTGGGGTGATGAAAGAACCAGCTCCATGTGAAGCAGGCCCTTGGGGTGGGGATGGAGGAAAAGCATGGGATGATGGAGTATTTTCTGGAATTAGGCAGATTTTTGTGTCAAGAGGAGAAGCCATTTGCTCAATTCAGATTGAGTTCGACCGAAATGGCCAATCTGTTTGGTCTGCAAAACATGGAGGAGATGGAGGAAGTACCACTCACAGGGTAAGCCATCACTGTTCTATATTGTATATCAGTATATGGATCTATATATAACACACCAGTTAGTACTTAGTAGCTCAAATTTTGCAATGATCCATGTTTGTTGTGTTGTTGTGCACAGATAAAACTGGAGTACCCAAATGAAGTTTTGGTATGCATATCTGGCTACTATGGTTCCATAACCAAAGATGTGAGGCCTAATGTGATAAAGTCACTGACATTTTACACCAGCAGAGGGAAGTATGGTCCTTATGGTGAAGAAACAGGGAGCTACTTCACCTCAACTACCACACAAGGCAAAGTGGTGGGTTTCCATGGAAGGGGAAGCATGTACTTGGATGCCATTGGAGTCCATACACAACACTGGCTTGGAAACCAGAAACCAGCCAAATCATCTCTCTTCAGGAAAGTGAAATGATCCTATCTCTAATAACCCCATAGTTTGCAAGTGCAGAGCATATATATGTTACAATAAACATGTCACAAGAGTTTGTAGTTTTGCAGCCTGTAACATAGGTATAGACCACTGCATTGGGTAGCTTCCTTAATAGTCTGGGTCTAGTGTCCTATATGTTTGTTTCTGGGCTGTGAACAGTTGTGGCCTTCTGATTCTGTTGAATAAAGTATCTTGAGCTTTCATGGTCATTTTGATGTACAAGTGGGCTGGGCTTGGCTTGGCTTCAAATGATGGGACAGATATATAGTAATCAGAATTGAGTTATTTAATCAATTTCATAACAAGGCAAATGAATAATTATAGAAAAGACACTCCATTAATAGCAATATATGCAAGCAAGTTGTTGCTAATGACAATTATTAGTATCCATTTATAGGCCCCTCATAGGTGTACTTAGATGACTACAAAAATAGAAACTTAATCTTGGAGAATTTTTTTTTTTTTTTTTTTTTTTTTTTTTTTTTTTTTTTTTTGAAAAACACCCAGAAATGATTATTA
>JAYMTH010000559.1:0-19939 GCA_036897465.1 Pelargonium australe
GGTAGTAAGTTGCAAAAGAGTGATAGTTCAGGGTAGTCATCTGTAATTACCCCTAAATTTTAACTATCGGGATTTTTTAATGCTAAAATTGATGTCACTTTCTATAATCAAATGTTGTTTACGTTATAGTCGTTGTCAATAGCTACAACATGTGGCATTACCTATAAATAATTTTAAACTCCTGAGATTTTTTTTGGTCTGCGGCTAAATGCCAGCGTCACTAAATACAATCAAATTATGTTTTCGTTGCAGCCGTTGTCAATGACTATAACAAATGGCACGACTTGTAATTTTATTTCGTGAATTTACTAAATTTGGTTTCAATTAAAAAAAAAAAATTTGCCGGAGCATCCTGTGGTCGACGAGGCATAAAGCGGAAGTGGGTGGCGCTAAGCACCTGAATGCCACTTCAGCTGGCGCTAAGGGGCATAACGCCACACCAATTGGCGTTAAGCCTCATATATTAAATACATAAAATATAAAAGGGGCTAGATGTCTTAATTAAAGCCATTTGTGGCTAGTCGCAAAAATACAAAGAAAAAACAAGAAGCTCTCCTTGCGAAAAGACGAAAATAGCCAAACAAATATTTCCAGAAACGTGATAGTCATGGATGATGGATCATGATCTCCACCTCTCAATCTCTGCCTTGCCACGCTACAATGTGCTGTCCTTTTTATCATCATTAACTTAATTATTATATTTGGATAATCGCTATCTTCTTCTTCTTCTCCTTCTCTAGAGTAACCATTGTGCGTCTCTTAATTAAGTTGTTATCAATTTGGATAACTATTAGGACTGACCGTTAGCCACCTACTGGCCTCACCTCTCTCAGATTGTTATACAAAATCTCATCTTCAAATTTCTCAATTTGTTCTCCATCTCCATCTCCAATCACTACGTACCCAATTATGAGTTGGTGGTGGGCTGGTGCTATCGGCGCTGCCAAGGTTTGCTTTCATCATCCCCAATCTTCAATCTTTTTTATATCTCCTTCCTTGATTTTGATTTCTTATCGTTTGATTTTCTTTTTGCAGAAAAAATTCGAAGATGACGAAGCTCAATTGCCTCGCACCTTCCAGAGCACGGCCCTGGTGGTGGGCGTCACCGGCATCGTCGGAAACAGCCTCGCCGAGATCCTCCCGCTCTCCGACACGCCCGGCGGCCTCTGGAAGGTCTACGGCGTGGCCCGCCGCCCCAGGCCCAACTGGAACGCCGACCATCCAATCGAATACATCCAGTGCAACGTCTCCGACCCGCAGGACGCCCAATCCAAGCTCTCCACCCTCACGGACGTCACCCACATCTTCTACGTCACCTGGGCCAACCGATCCACCGAGGCCGAGAACTGCCAGATCAACGCCGCCATGTTCCGGAACGTTCTCCGCGCCGTGATCCCCAACGCCCCCAACCTGAAACACGTCTGCCTCCAGACCGGCACCAAGCACTACATCGGATCCTTCGAATCGTTCGGCAAATCCCTGCCCCACGATCCGCCTTTCTCGGAGGATCTGCCCAGGTTAAGCGCTCCCAATTTCTACTACGACCTCGAGGACGTCATGTACCAGGAGGTGGAGAAGAAGGAGGGGCTGACCTGGTCGGTGCACCGACCCGATTTGATATTCGGATTCTCGCCGTACAGTTTGATGAACATCGTGGGCACGCTGGCCGTGTACGCCGCCATTTGCAAGCACGAGGGGACTCCGTTGTGGTTCCCGGGGAGCAAGGCCGCATGGGAGAGCTATCAGGTGGCGTCGGACGCGGACTTGGTAGCGGAGCAGCACATATGGGCGGCGGTAGACCCGTATGCGAGGGACGAAGCGTTCAATTGCAACAATGGGGACGTTTTCAGGTGGAAGCACTTCTGGAAGGTGCTGGCGGAGCAGTTCGGGGTGGAGGAGCACGGGTTCGAGGAGGGGAAGAATGTGAAGCTGACAGAGTTTATGAAGGGCAAGGAGGAAGTGTGGGATGAGATAGTGAGGGTGAACCAGCTGCAGCCAACGAAATTGGAGGAGGTCGGGGTGTGGTGGTTCGCGGATACGGTGCTGGGTGGGGAGGGGATGTTGAGCAGCATGAACAAGAGCAAGGAGCACGGGTTCGTGGGGTTTAGGAATTCCAAGAACTCGTTCATTTCTTGGATAGATAAGGTGAAGAGTTTCAAGATTGTGCCTTGAGAAACTTGATCGTTGCATTGCATATATATGTTGTTGTTTTGATCATTGCATTGTGGGTTGTTATTGTTTTAGAATAAGATTTCAATGGATGATGATGATGATGGTGGTGGTGAATTGTGTTTTAAGGCTTTTGAGGAATTCTTTCTGTATTGGCATATTGTTAGGAGATTGGTTGAGAGCTGTGGTTACTGCCAGTCAATCTTGTTAGGCGAAAGAAAGGAAAGGGAACATAAATGAAAAGCCTCTTATTAGACACATGAATCTAGCTAGTAGTGTGTAATTGTAGTGTAAGAACAGAGGAGGCAAAGAAATGCAAAACATGAGAGAGTCAGAAGTGCCTTCCTGGTAACAACGTGATTGCATTTCATAAAAGTGAAGTACTGTAAGTTTGGTTACCAACATATCTTCAAAAATTTGCCAACAAGCATCAATCTCTAATTGGGATATTGTTGGTATTTTTGAACTTAATAATAGAAAGAAAATATCTGGATCATTTTATGGGAGAGTAGAGATGCGAAAAGCTGAAGAAAAAAGCACAAAATAACCGTTAATAAGTTAAATGAGTGTTCGCACAAAACGAATGTTCATCTGGCCTGAACAGGAGTTCATGAGTCTTGAACTACCGCATCATCTCGGAAAAATTGCATATCAAAATATATTTTCGTTGAACAAACATTCAATCAATATGTTGAACAATAACATTATCAAACATGAATGATTATACACGTTTCATATAATCTAATCGTCTATTTGTTTATTTGTATCTTTAATTGAAGTTCATGGCAATTGAATATGGCTGATCTCAGTTGTTTACCAAGTATGTTCATACTCTCTCTTGAAAAATTCCTTAAGCATGCAAAACAATTAATAAGATTCAGTTCAGTTCCAAATTTTATCGGTTCGATTTGAGCTAAACCGGATCATTGTCAATCTAGTTTTCGATCTCAATATTTTTAAAGAACCAGGAGGTCCAGTTATGAACCAATGCAGCTAGATGCATTTTTCGTTATTCCACCTAACATAACAGGGTATTTGTGTAATTTGAGTAGCTCCCAAACTATCGAGTTTCTGTGTAGACTCGCAAGACCAGTTTCTGAATTTTCATCGGTTCGGTTGCATGCATCACCCCTCTCCTAGTCTCCTTATCCGGAAATTCTCGTTTATAGTTACTGTTTTGATTTGCTTTGCTTTGATTGGAGCTTCTTTTTCATCGGCCAAAAGTCAATCAAAATGCTCACAAACTTCAATGGAACCGGTGTTGGATTCGGTATGTTCATCTATATTTTGTAGATCACGCTTACATATTTTCCAGAAAAATGTAAATTCTTAATTGTATATGTTTTTTGGTATTCAGGTTTCGGGGTTGGTTGCGGTTTCGGCGTTGGATGGGGTTTTGGAGGTCTGTTTCCTTTCTACTTCTCCTTGCTAATAATTTTGTTTTTGAGCTGTGAATTTCAAGCTGCTGTTTCGTAGGAGGTAATTAAAAATTTATTGTATGTATGGTTGGATCAAATTGAGCAGGCCTTATAACTTCCCAGATCATGTACAAATTTCTAATGATTTTAGTGGTATTTTTGCTATAGAAATGGTAATGTAAGAAATATTTGAAGCTTCTTCTCCTCAAATTTCTTCAAATGTTGAAAGGGTGTTGAGGGAACATTGGAATCTTGGCCATGCTTTGTTTTTTTCAGGGGTTAAACATGAAAGGTCTGAACTTAGAAGGGGTTTTATTCTAAAAGTTTCATCATATGGCTGTCAATCTTGAAATCCCCAACTGATTCATTGAAAGTATGAATTGGTCCATGAAAATTTTCAATGGTGGATAGTTAAAATGGACTGTCTATTGATCTTTTCTGTGAAACAGAATGCAGACAGGACCATTTGAACGTTTATCTTGACATAGATTCACATTATTGTTTTTCCTTGTTTGAGTCATTTCTGAGACTGAGAAAACCATTCTCAGTGTGCACCTTTCTTGACATTAGTTGGTATCTAGAAGAAAGTCCCGACGAGTCTTCATGTAACGGAGAATAGGTGAAGTTAATCAAGTCTTACTCACATTCTTGAAAGAACGGAAAATGTGAGGTTTGGTAATTGTCAGTTACTCAGTTTATCAATATGTTGGACAGCTGATCTTAGTCTGGAACTAGTAGAGTTATCGGAGACTATGTCTAGTTGCTCTTCATATACCTGTTGGGCTACTCCACCGTAGGCTTTAAGTTGGAAACTTAAGAACGTCAACAACTTTATCCCATTTGTCATAGTTACTCCTGCTAGGATTTCTGGAAATGGACAGAGTTCCCTTCATCCGTGCTGCTTGTCCAATGTTAGGTTTCCTGAAGGTTGGCAAAGTTCATTTAGTGTGCTTCTGTTTTGGAGTGTAATTTACAATGTGGCTGAATGCAAATTTAGATTGGTTTATTGTCAAAAGCAGTGCTGCACTGCTTCTCATTGAATATAATGTTATGTAAAAATGGACAAAGTTCCTGAATTCTGCTTCTGTGTTAGGGAAATTAGACGGTCATTGATAGTAAATTTAGAACTGATTCCTTGACATGTGTCTAAAAGACAAACATTGTAGAGTGCTAACATCAGTCTCTTAGACGAACTAACTATCCTAGTAATTAGGAAGATCGTGAATGCATTCTTAGTGTGGCCTGTTGTGAAACTGAAAATTAATAGCCACATGAAGTGCCTTTTTCCACCCTGCATCTGTATGTGCCACTGATGGATTGTCACTTGTAGCATCTTGCTTGAAAAGTGATATATCACAGGTAATCTATTTTTTGCCTAGCTTCATATACTTTCATCATAGTCAATTTAGATTTGGTTAAATAATATCTGAATAGGCACTGGTTCTTTCGACTATTTACTGGCAAAGCCTCCTACCCCAGGTTAAGGGCCTGATGTATCTGTTTGAACTGGAGTTCCAAAAGAAACTTGCTTCTTATATAAACTTCATATTAATTTGCAACACTGTTTTTACTAATCGATGGAAACTAATATCTGAACAAGTCATCTCATTGCAAATTTATGATCTTTGATCTCTACAGGCATGCCTTTGAATATCTTGGGTATTGGTGCAGGTGTGTCAGTTCATTCTCTCTTTGCTTAAAGCAAATGGTCAATTAATTTTCTGAAGTTCTTGTGGAATTATATCTTTATTTAGCAAATTATCTTGTTGTTGGTCATTTGGTTTTATAGGTGGAGGATGTGGGGTAGGACTAGGCCTGGGATGGGGCTTCGGCAGTGCCTTTGGAAGTCAGTATCGGTCATCTAGGGTCACATTCCAGGGCATGGAATTTGGCAAGGAGCAAAAGGATGTACTTATAAGAAGCAGTCAGGATATTCGTACCTCTCAATGACGTGGGAATCTGTATTACCGCTTGGCAAGTGCAGTCTGCAGATTAAACTGCAAAATGGAGAATAGTCGTCATGCATCAAATTGTTGACTTGGAACTGTGAAATAAGGTAAAACAAAAGTTTACATTCAATTCTCAGTTGTGTAGTTTGAGTGACTGAGAGGAATCAGACAAACATTGTAGAAGAATTGTTTGTCAAGTATGAATAGCCTTGGTCTATCAAAAACAGTTTATGATTCTAATTAATATGCATATTTGAACATTGTTAGTATAAACATTTATTTTGGAATACTTTTTTCAGAAAGCAAATAGCACTTCATAGTTTATACTATAAATTAGCGAGCAAAAGGGGTGTACATTACCGGAGGATAAGAAACATCCTATTGTCAAACATTGGACTCAGAATTCAGAAAACTAGCTTAGCAAGAACATGAGTTACTTGATTCACAGATAAACAAACAAAAGAAAACGAGCTAGTCAAATCTAAACATTCCTCTATAACCGAACAAAAAATACCACCGTCCAAAGCTGAAGCCCGCTCAGTATGAACAACTGTCAAAGCATCGGACTCAACTATGGCGAGCTGAAAACCATATCCTTTGGCCAAATCAAAGCTTCTCGAATCGCAATGGTCTCTGCCTCCCAGGGATGCTGAAAACCACACAAACCCATAACCTTGGCAGCTACGAAATCCCCATGTCTATTACTGGCTACACCTACGACGCCATACACTATTTGAATATCATTTAAATGCCAAAAAAGTATTTGATTTAACAAAATGGGAATGTTTATTAAGAGGGCTGATGGCTACGTGAGCCTAGCTAACAACTGACCCTAAGTCACCTAATTTTCATGCATCTTCATTGGTCAGTTTCGTTATAATTAACATTTTTATATTATATACCATGAGAGTGTTTTGAGGTTAGTTTGGAGCATTACATTGGCATGGGGTTTTTTCAAGCAAAATTTTATTATTGACTAAGGTAAAGAAAATTGGATGAAAACAAGAATGTCTGATTTATGAAATTATGTTTGTGAGTGATACACATGATCAAAGATGCAAAAAATGATATGTAATGAATAAGCAAGAGTGAGAGGGTGGAGAGAAGTAAAATCTACCAAGAACGTGCTGGGTTGCACCTACCAGTTCACTGGTGGTAGCTCGCATGCTACACACTGTCAATACCCAACTCTGCCGAATTTGCCTTCCCCTACTTATTCCCAATTTTTGCCTCTTCTCTCCACTCCAAATCACATCAAACCCAAAATCCAAAATGGGCAGCAAAACGACTTTTACTCTTTCTCAGATTGCAAAACACAATTCCAAGAAAGACTGCTGGTTCGTGGTCGAAGGCAGGGTACGTAATCGTCTCTCTCTTTCTCTCTCTCGCTAAGTTTCTTGTATATATTGTATGTTAGTACTCATTTTGGTTTCGCTGCAGGTTCTTGATGTGACCAAGTTCTTGGAGGAACACCCGGGAGGAGATGATGTGCTGTTGGAGTCTGCAGGGAAAGATGCAACCAAGGAGTTCAAGGATGTTGGGCACAGCAAAGCTGCTCTGAACATGCTCTTCAAGTACCAGGTTGGTGTTCTCCAAGGTTACTCTTTCCAGGAGGAGACAAATGGTGCCGCGGGCGGCACCAAGGAACCCAAGACCAAAGAGATGAAAGCTTTTGTGATCAAGGAGGAGCCCAGGTCTCTGGATTTGCTGGAGTTCATCATCCCACTCTTTGTTGCTGGTTCCTACTTCACTTACAGATACATCAACTATTAGAACCACCTCATCATCTCTTCCCAATTCTCTACTTTACATCATATCTTCTTGTTGTTTTGATTCAGATTTAATAAAACTTCCTCTTTTTCACTTCTTTAGTTGAAATGTGGACTGAATGTGAAAGCTGAAACTCTCACCACTTCACAAGATTGATTTACCAACCAAGAATGGAACTTGAGTCTTTCAAGTTTCAAGTAGGATTATAAAACAAACACTCACCCAAAATGCAATTCAGTTCATCTTTGTTTTTATGTTACAAGTACAACTGCTGTTTTCACCTGCATTCATGATTCAAGTACATAAGCAATAATACATTCTAGAGCTTATAAAACTTTGCAAATTAGGTGGGTTAAGAATAGAGATCAAGTGTAAATCGAATAGGATACATATATATATATTACATGCCGCAATAGCACAAAAGTTTCATTTTGGTGGACAGTGGACACATTTTTCTGCCTTCTATTTAGCTCTTACAAAAGAACAACAGAACTTATTGCTGAGCTAAGAGGTCGAAATTAGAAAGACAACGACACTAAAAGAAAGTGAAGATGAGAGACAGGGACCTGATTTAATTCCCAGGGTGTACTATGTTGTGACAAAAGTCATAACTATCACCCAACACTTACAAGAGTGTCGCAACATGACACTGTATACAATAGTAATATCTACCTCTATTTCTATTTAGTGACAATATATGTGTACCCTGTGCTCTTCAAGATCATCTGCCTGATGTACAAGCCACCAAACACAAAGATCATCTATCTGCCTGATGTACAATCCACCAAACACAAAATACTGGACGAAGGATATAAAGCACCATTTTAGATTGCACGCAACACAACTAATCCTGCATAGATAACCAATAACTAATAAGCTTTCATAAACATAAATAACTCAGTTAGAAGAAAATCCACCAAAGGTCAATAATATGTATGCAACTATGTTAAATTCACATTTCTTATGAAACATCTAAATCACTTTGCTTGAAGTGATAACTCCTTTAAGGCCATTAAATAATTACAACTTACCGCAACCGCTTACCTCTCTCTCTGACACACACACAAGACGAGTTTTTATGCACATTCATATATGATCACATATTTGATGGGTTGAGTGAAATAGAAAACAAGGAATTGTTTTCTCCCCATCAATGATGGCTTTGATGAATTCAAAACTGTAATGGTATAAGTGCATGTGTGGAGTTGTATGCATGGCTAGATTCTTACATCATACTGTGTCATGACATGATGTGAGTAGTAGTACTAGTAAACGAAATATGAAGGAAAAGTTTCAGATAAATGCCATGTACTTTACCTCAAAATCATATTACTATCCTAGACTTTAACTACCCTTCTTTTACCATTGCATTACATAGCTACCTTGTGTTTATCATATAACTGTCTTGCACTTCCATAAAACTAATAGGGGTAACTTCACATAAATACCCTAAATAATAAGCTTTTTTAGACACCCTAAACTATTTTTCACATCATCTAAATCCCTACACTTTCAAAATATCAACCCGTCAGTTAAAAGTAACCAAAATATGGTATTCTTAATTTTCAAGAAGTGCTCATAGTTTTTTTTATAGGCAATACCAACAACACCTAAAGAGGGGCTCAAACCTGAGACCTCAAGAGGACCAAACGGAAAACGCCTTAAACCACTTACCCCAATGGTTGTTGGTTCTTCATAGTTTTTTCTTACCACAATTTTGGAATAAAACTATTATTTTTGATGAGTTTATGCTAACATGCTAGAAATATGAGGAAAATAATCAATTTATGAAGTAATTTGATACATTTATTATATATTTTTTTGGAAAATGTACATGAACCGCCATAAAATTCACTAGGAATCATTGTTTGGAAATTAAGAACACTATGAAAATACTCTGTAAAACCATGAACATTATATAAAAGTCAATTCAAATGGTATTTTTGACAATATAGAAAAATTAAGTCATATGTCAGGCTTGTGATGTGTTAGAGGGTATATTCTGTTAAACTGAATTGACGGTTTGATATTTTAAAAGAGCGAGGAGTTAAATGATGTGAAAAATAGTTTAAGGTACCTAAATGAAAAAAGCTTATAATTAAGGGTATTTATGTGAAGTTACGCCAAACTAATATGTTAATAAGACATTTAGATTCAATCATGGAAATACATCTTTGTCCTTGCAAAAATATAGTTAAACCTGTCTTTCTTCATTCATTTGATTGAATTCCTCATTTTAGCTAAAATATAGGATAGGAAGAACGAAAACACAAAGGAGAGAGAAAGAAGAGTAGGAGCCACTCTACTCAAAATCGGCCTTCCTCTCCGCGACACAACCCGATGGTTCAGCCATATTTGGCGCACTTCAAGGTCACGCCTCCACCACTCCCACCTTATCTGGCCACCACGCCCCTCATGTTTCTTTATCTTTCTCTCTTGCTCAAATACGAGATTTAGTTCTATCATATAGAAAGAGAGACCTCCACGTCACGTCACCAATGATTTGTTTGTGTTAAGGACCAAATTAACTAAAAGATTAACTTTATAGTTGAATGCCCCATTTAATTTTTATACTCTAAAACGTCCCCTCATGTGCAAGGTCATTATCACTTTGCACGTGGGTCAAGCACTCATGCACAAGTCTTTATTTTGCCTTGTGCTGAAATCTAATTAGAGTGGTGGCAGCGGGACTCAAACTTGTGACCTTTAGGTCAATCAACAGCCACTAGAGCAACTGGTTTAAGGCGCTTGTCCCCTCGGGGTCTCGAGTTCGAGGCTCCCTTCAGGTGTTGGTATTGTCAATATAAAAAAAAATAATAATAATAAAAAGACTATGATACCGTGTTAATGACCAACTCAACTAAAACGAGCTTATAGTTGAAGGCCCAATTTAATTTATATACTCTAACAGTTTGTTTTAAGCTTCTCATTTTGATTTTGAGAGTAGTTATGCTATGCAAGGGGAGAACAAAGTATGTGATGGAAAACAAAATTCATGGTATAGTTAAGTGATTTTGAGGTAAAGAATACAGTACTTATGTGATGCAAGAGTAAAAAAAAACAAGATAGTTATGTGATGGAAAACAAAGTTGAGGATAATTATATGATTTTGACGTAAAGTACAAGTCAGTTATGTGACGCAAGGGTAGAAAAACAAGGTAGTTTTGCAATGGAAAACAAAGTTCAGGGTAGTTATGTGATTTTAAGGTAATTTACATGACAATTATCCTTTATATGGGACCATTGGTCACATGCCTTGCCATATGACCATTTTCCATCAATCTATTTCTTTCAGTTTTGGGTAGCGAACAAACTCTAAAAGTTAACTCCCGTCAAGTGACAAGGAAATTGTATGAACTAAAGAGGCACTTGAACGAGCCAACAAAACACACACATATATAAATACACACACACACACATATATATATAATAAATAAATAAATAAATAAAACTAGTGAATGACATAGCACCATCTATCTCATCCGTCAAGCGAACAAGAAAAATCCGAAGTGTCTATTGAACAGGTTGACTATAAACATGCATAAATGTAAACAAACAAGAGAAGTGGCAAAGTATAGGCAAGCTTACCGATCAAGCAAACCAAAACAACCCAAAGAGAGAGTTGAATAGGCCGATTATATTGCATTTGATACTGAGACCTCTGAAGCTGTCTCTGTAGAGCTCCATACCAACCGTAAAGTTGTTTATCATAACAATCATCACAGCTGTCCAGACAGCTCTTACTTCTTTCATAACATGTGTTGATACCCTTGAGAATAAAAGAAGATGGAATACCAATCATTAGAGACAGTACATTCAATGTGATTCAGTCTACATGTTTAACCATATTTAGTACTCACCCTAGGCAACTGAGAAGATTCCACCAACAAAGAATCAGCTTCTTGACTATCCATTATCTTCCACTTCCTAAAACCATTTTTTGGCCACTTGACCTTGGAAGCATTTCCCATGTTATTTAAGAACCCCGAGACACTTGGTATCTTCCGAGGGGGAACTACAGGCTGTGCAATGATAGAATTTTGTGGATAACCGTCATCGATAGAAATATTCCAAGCACCAATATCAGCATCTGCACTAGCTGTCCTCCTATGCCCATTAGACTTCTGTCCCCTAACCTCCAAGTTTCCAAGCTCAGCTAATTGGTACGATCTCTTAGTAACTGCAGGTTCTAACTCTTTATTCAACAATTCTAGGTTCTGATTGTCCCTGACAGGATTCGCTGCCATAGTTCTGTCTTCAGATGCTAAAGGACCTGAAAGAAACAAAGCAAGTTCATTGCTTTCACCTTCATCCAAACGCACCCATGGTAGTGGTGGCTTCCCATCTGCAAGGGCAGATTGTTGTAATGAACTTTCAATTCTTGAAATTTGGTCTGTAATAGCGACAATGAATTCATGGTGCCTGTCCCTTGCATCATCTGCATGGCCATTACTGTAACTTGACATAACAGCTCGTTCAAACTCTTCTAACTGCATTCCCAGCCAAAAAGCAATCAATCTAACATTCACCAAGCTAATGCTAAGTCACAGCTCCAAATAACTAAACACCAAGTGCACCATAGCTGCTAATGAATTTGAGAGAGAGAGAGAGAGAGAGAGAGAGAGAGCTGACCTGCCATTTGGTGGTGCCAAGGGCAGTACGCAGGTCCCTGCATAGCTCCCCAGAATTCCACATACTGGAAGTATCTTTCTTAGAGTGAATCCATGTTCTGTATGTTGACTCCATCCTTTCAATGGGTAAAAACAAAACAAATAATCAGAAAACTAAGAACAACAAACAATTAACACATATTGCTAACAAAACCCTAACGCAACATTTTACTGCTGAAAACAGTCTCAAATCAGCAGCAACCATTTGATCAAATCCAAAGCCAGTTCCGAAAAAATGCAAGCGCTAAGATTCAAAAAATATACATTTCCAAGCAATTGGTCCAAACCCAACAAAAAAATTGCCAAATGCACAAAAACATTCATTGACCCAACCAATAAAACAAGTACCTGTCTGCGGATTCCTGAACTTCCTCAGCCACAGAGAAGAAAGGATCCTTCTCCCACCGATCAAAACTCGTAGCCATTCAAGTCAAAATAAGTTTACCGCTCCAATAATTAGCAGACTAAAACAAAATGTCGGTACAAATGAGGAGTAAATAAACACAGAAAAGTTGAATCTTGTATAGTTTTTATAATTAAAAAGTCTTGCGGAGGAGGCAATCAGTTTACAAAAACAAGAACAAAATTGGGCAATAATACATGTATAGTCGGATCATAAGATCCTCAGGTTAGAGAGAGAAAGGGAAGGAGGAGGAGAAGAAGAAGAAGGAGAGAGAAGCTAGTGTGTGTGTGCACATGGTATTAAATTGTCGGGTCACACTCACAGCAGCCACATGATCTACATTTCAGCAGTGTCGTCAACGGTCCTCCTAATACGATGTCGCGTGGCGTAGGAGTCAGTCACACAGGTGCAGTAGATACGAAACGTTGTCGTTTGCTGGATCAGATACTGAGTCAAAAAAGCCTGGTCAAAATTGGGAAGATCCAATACAAAAATAATACAGCAGTAACAGATTAACAGACAAATGAAAATGAAAAAACCCTCCTATGTTTTGATTCTGAAACTAAACTTTTCTCTATCTTTTGGATAAAATTGATCGCAATCATGAAGCATTGTTTGGCCATGGAGGCAAAGCTGGGAGCCAAGAACGGCGACGCCGAGAAGGCAAGAACAGGTCCTTGTTTTGCGCCTCTTTAGGCCATTGTTGAATTCATTGTGGCTTTCTTCAAATTTTATCAATTTCACTCTGCTTTTTAGTTCTACTTTTTTAGAAACCTACAAATAGGAAGACTTGTGTCCATTTCATTATTGATTTGGTATTTTTTTTTTTCACAAGCTAGGTCAGTAATAATGTGTGTTTCATTATTAATTTTTTTCTGCAAAAAAAAAATAAATAAATAAATAGACTTCACTCTCCCTTTCTTGAAAAATTTTCAAGATAATTTGATTAGTTTAACTTTTCTATATGACTGTTGCAACAAACTCAAGTGCAAATGTTCTCATTTTATATTATTGTGTGTTTGGGACAGAGGGACTATATTTTATTTTGTTGATGACATAGTTCATTTGATGCTGAGTTTTTCATATTTTGTTCCATGTTTACCCACTATTATTGTCAATATCTTCATTCGTAGAAAATTGTTAACCAGTTGATGTATGGTTACAGTCATTTTCATCCGTTTACAATGAGAATGTTCAATGTTTGCCAATTTGGTTTTGGTTCAACAAGAATTAAGAAACTAATCATAACTCAAATATGCCGTGGATTTTCTTGTAGCAAAATTAAGGTAATGGTAGCTGCCCTGCCCTGTTTAAGGATGACAAAATAAAGAGACTAGAATTGGAAAGAAAGAAAAAACTAAGAGAAGTGAAATCCTCGTCTAATATTACTTAATCAAGGATTTTACATGCATTTGATGTCTTCTTGCCTCTATATATTATGTTATGTGGATGCTAATACTACACATATTTGCTGTACACATTCTATATTACCATGGTATTGACTATGTTCAATAGATGTACAGTGGTAGTACTTTAATTGTAGCCTATTGTTCTTTCCTGTTTTACTGTTGCATATCATCTATTCACTTTTGTCCCTTAAACTTCATTGTATTCAGTGAAACAGGGACAGAGTGCAACGAAAGTTAAGGACAATATGTATATTCCACTTGAGCAAGGGTTCAGGCTGAGTTTATTTTAGGAACCTTTGCAAGGACAGCAAATACAAACGATGATTGTCATGTGCATTAGGCTGAAGATTGTTTATTATTTTTCTGGTGAGGATAAATCAATGGACTCCAATACAAAGCTATCATGATGGCTTGGGAAAACCCATCCATGGAGGCTCATGCAAAAGCTGTTTCCTCAGGACGTGGTCACATTCTGATGCATCCGTTACACGCAACATTTTAGAGGTTCACCCAGAGGTTTATCAATGTATGCTTCTTTCTCAGCTTGAATCTTAAGATGGTAAGTTGGTAACTCAAATATTTAGATTCAATTTTGATTGTATAAACATTCATCCATGAATCTTTATCTTGTTTGTAGTTAAATACCTGTACAGATCAATCTTCATAAATTAAAAAAACTCAATTTTCACTTATTTTCTCAACTTCAATCTTGTGAGAATGATTCCATTTTTTTAGTATAATTAATAATAGAGAAAACAATAGTATTCTTAGAACATCTTTTTCTTCTGACCAACTCAAATGCCCTACTAAACTTATCTGATATGTGATCATCTTTGCAGTATTTCTTCATAGCACATGATCTTTTCATGACATTAAACAATTACTTCCACCTAAACACGTCATATATAAGTTTGGCTTTATTTTGTTTAAAATGTCATAAACCATGACTTGTGCTTCTGCTACCCACTTATCTGTTTGATGTATGTCTGTACTCACTTACTAGAGTCTAGAAAAACTAGATGAGAGACTGGTAAAAAGAGGGTAGCCACTGTATCAAGTTTAAAGCCATACATCTAATAATTTAGTAAAAGTTGCTTTTACTACCTCATATTGAAGTAAGATGACTGTGTGTGTTCATGTGTCCATTGGTGGATGTATTTTCTTTGACATAAAACAATATCAGATTATTCATCAATATATGGTCTACAGACCATGTCATAATTAGTGACATTTTTTAGCTGCATTTTTTATTTACAGTTAAAATAATATCAGAAGTAGCTAAGGTTATAGTTCTGTGGGTTGGGGGAGAGGGGCTGGGGGCTATAAATTGAGATGAGGTGCTGGAATGGATTGACTATGAAGTGTGCATCTTTACCTCACTAATTTCAATTTATTTAATACCTCTTAAGTTTTAACAACTTGCATATGATGTTCATCACATGTAAAATATATTTCCTTAGCTGAAGCAGAACCACAGTTAAGTCTTACACCCTTAAGAAACTGATATTATGATTCTTTTCTTTTTCTAAACTACTGAATAAAAAGAATGGATAATTACTGTTTACTACCCTATAATTGACACATTTTGCAACTGACTACTACCCTTAAGTTTTTTTTTGTAACTCCTCATCTATCCAAAGCCCCTTCCATCCATCCAAATTGACGGTAAACCCCACTGGTCGTGTCATGTGCACAGCTTGGAAGGGAAATAAGCTCTTTGCAGTATTGGAAGGTATCAGTAATAAGCTCTTAAACATAACAGAACCTTTCTAGTTGAATAATGTTTGTATCTTGTCATGTTATGTTATGTACTTATATTTGTATCCTTGTGGTGTGTTAGTATTGGTTTCTCCTCTGCTGATATAGAAATCTTGGAAAATTTGGGTTGATCTATCCAGGCATTTTCTTTCATACTTATGGAGAGTATTATGAAGATCATAGAGAGTTCCACCAACATCATCCTGTGCTGTTGAAGCTTGGGGGGACTCTACTGATCATTCTTCAACGATCTTTGAAGAGGTAATGCTATTTTCCATGCTGTATACATACTGTAATCTAGTTTCTCTAAAACTTGCCTGTGAAGGATTGTTTGGGATCTAGGAAGGTGGGAAACACAAATTATATATATGTGAGTTGAAACTCCAGCTAAACCATCACAAATTGCGAACACCACATTAAAGACAATAAATACGAAACAACTCATAAATTTACTTAAGAAAAAACTAAACATACCTGTAAATCAGTGGCTGAGACGATATTAACACATGGATAGATTTTATGATTTTTCACAGATTTGATAGAGAATGAAAATGAGGAGAAGAATAAAGGACGTAGAAACACAAAATAACATTATTCTAGATTATGTATACAAGTCATAACATATTTTAATGTTTCATATATTTTTAGACTTATTTCTTTATATTAAAACTACGTAGCTTGAATAAGTTTTTTTCTTCTTTTTTATTTTTCTTTATAAAATAGCACCTGATTGAGAAGTACCCAAAAAATGCAAAATGGCTCACATATTTTGGGCAACTACCCGGTACATAACCAATACCCAATAAGTCCTCTGTTCTGGTAGGTCAACCTCTATAAGTACCTGTGCTTCATAGATTGATCATTGACACAAACTTCTCTTAGAATTGTCATTCTAAAAGGGTTCTGTATTCACTGTTCTTGTATTGGTGTTAAAATAAATTAGTTATAGGAGAGATACGATAAACTTTACCATCTTAAAGTAATAAGAGGACTGGTAAGCCCCTCCTGTTCTCTTGGCTGCATTTTCTAAAACCCAGATATGAGATTGTTCAACCCTTATGTAGTTTCCGGTTATCCGGTATTTTACCTCTTTTATCCGTTGCAACGAACCCAATGAAGGTTGGCTGACCAGTGTCTATTTAAAAGATTAATGGCTACAAGTTCTGTCTATTGTGATAGACAAATAACTTTATTTGAGATGTCACTCTTTTTCCCCTTGCTTATTGTTTCTTTCTTATGTATAAGTTTGGTATGTAGAAGCATAAAGCTTGGAATAACTGTTTTTGTAGTTTTTAATGGTAAACCAGAAAGTTTTGAATAGAAGATGGAGCCAACATTAACTTCTTTGAAATTGCCTCAGTGACAATCCAATAAGCAAGAAGAGTATACGAAAATAGCTTTGAAATAAGATATAAAACTTATTACACATATTTTGATTTCACCCTTGCATAGTTCTATGTACATTTAACTTTTCTTTTATGCACCACTATGTCAGGTTTTTAACAGTTGATATATCTAACAAATTGACTAACAGAATAATGGCTCTGTTTGATCAGTAGCCGGAATGTAAAAGGCAAACGCATCTTCACTACATACAGGGGTGAGTAAGATAAATTTGTGCTTCACACAAACATTGAATCTCATGATCGTAGAGAGTTTTCACTTAATCTTCAATTGCAATACCATTATATCCAGCTGAAAGCAATTGGGCTGCCAACTGTATGTTTCCCATCTGTCCATTCAAGACGAGCGAAGCTTCTTGTACCAGATGGCATAGAACTAGCTGTGAAAGTCACTGTATAGCTCTTCTTCTCATTCAGTTCACCAAAAGTCAGTGAGCTTGGCTGAACCAAAATTTTCACTGCCGGAGTTTGTGAAGAAATAGAAACCTTATACGTTGCTGGAGTCCCAACATTTGTTAATGTTCTGGTATATTGGACAGAGCTCGCTACATCATTACCACCCCCTTTTCCTGATGCAGTTTGCAGGGGAACAGCAAGGGATGGGTAATTGAAATTTCCTAGGGTGTATTTCTTGCTTGAATCACAGGTGAAGTCCCTCTTGGTCAGCATCTTGATTTCAGCTGCAGTATAGTCTAAGGCGCAAAGAAAGCCCAGGTAGTCATCAACAGTGGTGTCATACACAAGGCCAGGATCAAGAGCTGCTACTGGGTCCACATGTCCAGCTCCATAGTCAAATGGTGTTGCTGGACTTCCAGTAGCAACATCCTGAATGGTCTTCCCACTTTTGTATACCGTGTAGGCTGTGGTCATCAGGGCAGATCTTATCGCTGCTGGACTCCACTCAAGATGAGCAGCCTTGACAAGTGCAGCCAGTCCACTCACATGTGGGCATGACATTGATGTGCCTGAAATAATATTGAAGCTCACACGCCTTTTGTCACTCCGTAAGTCACTTGGCCCTACTTCTCCAGACCACCCAGCTAGGATATTAACTCCTGGTGCTATGAGATCTGGTTTGAGTATTTCTGGGGTAAGCGGATTTGGACCGCGAGAACTGAATGCTGCCACTACCGGGGATGGTTGAACACCTACTAGTGTGCCTCCAGCTGCGATGGTGGCTGTTGGCTTAGGATCTGATGAGATATAAGCCTTTATTGCATCACCAATTTTTTGGCCGACGGCAGCTGCAGGTAAGAGATGTGCATCAGCAACCAATTCCTCTCCATAGGAATCAGTATTAGATAGAATCATCCCTACACCACCAGCATCTTTTACTGCAAGACCCTTCTCTGCACGAGAGTTTGATCCTCGATCACATATTACAATTTTTCCTGAAACCATTGCAGGAGCTAAGGTGTCTGTCAAGCATAGACTAGCACTTGAGGAATTTGAAGCCGTCTTGGCATAAACAAGTGGCACCAATGAATCAGATAATGGTTTTCCACTGTACAGAGATACACCAGAGTATTTCTTCCCGTTTCCAAGGGTGACAGTAGTGGGGAAATCACGGTCCAGAGTTCCAGCGCCTACTGTTGTTATCCAAGGCGCAACATTGGTCACAGACTCTGACATGGGCCCACTGTTGCCTGCCGAGCAAGATACAAAGATCCCATGCACCATCGCTCCAAAAGCCCCAAGTGAAACAGTGTCTCTATAGTAATCTGTTAGTCCTCCCCCAATAGACAGGGACAGAACATTGACTCCATCTGCAACAGCCATGTCCATAGCTGCCAAGATATCAGCCCCAAAACATCCACCAAGCCAACATACCTTATATGCAGCCACTCTTGCGTGTGTTGCCATTCCACGTGCTGTTCCAGCAGCATAACCAAAAAGGCTTGCTCCTGCAACAGCTGATCCAGCTGCTGTAGTTGCTGTGTGAGAACCATGTCCATCATCATCTCTTGGTGACTTTGATTCCATGGTTTCGTCAACTGGCCCAAATGCTGCTTCATACCCTTTAGAGAAGTACCTGGCACCTATCAATTTCCGGTTACAACTTGATGAGTTGAAGTTCTTACCCACTTGGCACTCGCCTTTCCAGGTGCTTGGCACTGGTCCAAGGCCTTTGTCGTCAAAGCTTTTGAGTTCAGGCCATACACCAGTGTCCAACACTCCAATTATCACTTCACTCGCTGAGGAAGATGCAGGAAAAAGGACATCACTTCTTCCAAGTCCAAGGAACTCTGGTGTTCGAGTTGTATGAAGCTCATATCTCACTTCAGGAAATACAGAGAGAACTCCTGGCTGCTTCTCAAGTAGATTCGCTTCCTCTGGTGTCAGCCTGGTAGAGAAGCCGTGGACTACAGTGCTGTAGGCATAAAGCATGTCAG
Organism: Pelargonium australe; assembly: GCA_036897465.1. Taxonomy (NCBI): domain Eukaryota; kingdom Viridiplantae; phylum Streptophyta; class Magnoliopsida; order Geraniales; family Geraniaceae; genus Pelargonium; species Pelargonium australe. The sequence goes on from JAYMTH010000559.1 coordinate 19,343, forward strand.
CAGAGTCTGATACAGATTTCAAAGAGGAGTCATACCACTGGAAATGATCAGTGAAACTTGTAGGCATGTTGGAGTGGTCCACATGAATGATGTAAGTCTTTCTGGACTCCTGCTGCTGCTTCTGTTCTGTTATTGCATCTGTACAAGAAAGCATCAGAAGAATTGCAAGTCCTAGGAACCTGAACATGGGTATCTTCATCTTCTTTCTGTCCTAACAGTCTTAGAATTGAAGAAGATTTGGGCAGTTTAGAGGTTTTGGGTGTGTGAGAGTAAGAGAAAGAGAGACTGTGTTTGTGGTCTTAGGCTGCTGAATGGCTCCACTTGGAATGCTGAATTGGATGGTTATATATGAGAGGAAGAGATTGTGCATGGAGCATTAGGTGCCTAAATTGCTCCACTTGATGTTTTGTCTCCAGTTAATCCAGGAAGGTATGGAAAGAGATTTGGCATTTTACAATAAAGTGGGTTATGTAGTTGGATCTTGACCCTACCAAAAAAGAGAGAGAGGTGTGATTGACAATTGAGCAATGTAGTTTTCCTTTACTTTTCTTTATTGTATTTGGAGTGCACTTATTGTATTTGGAGTGCACTTAGTTA
>JAYMTH010000560.1:0-19935 GCA_036897465.1 Pelargonium australe
CTTTTGTATAATATTTTATATATATATATATTTACCTAACTTCAATTATTTTATCTTACATTGCTACTGATCTCTCGCCATCAATTGACAATCCCAGTCAATCCGGAAGCTTTCTTTTTCAGCTTCCGAAGATTCAAGACAAATTACCAAGGTTTGAGGTCAATATTGTAATGTAAAAACATTTTTTTATATATAATTTAATGTCTAAAGCTATATCTTTGAAACTTATATAGACGCAACTCAATACTTTTTCTCATAGAATTTGATATAATTGCTTCAATGGTCTTACTTTATGAAGTTTCTAACCAATTCGAAGATATCGTTTGATTGTATGGATGTGAAATTTGATTGATTTATAATACTTATTGAGATGTCTTGTGCATTTTCTTTGATATGATATCAAAAAAGTATTTTTATGCGTGTTGTCGTAAGAGCCTTGTGAAGATAATATTCTTTAATATGTGGTTTGCAACGACGTATTTTTGAAATGGATTTTCACTTGAGAGTTTGGACTTGATCAAATACCTTACTATCTTAGGCATGCACGGCCACGTACAAGATATCACACCGTTGAACATAACCTCAAAACAGGGGGTTTGGATTTCACCTCAAGTGCGAGACTAAGCCTTTGTATAGGAGAAACTAATTTTTTTTTTCTAAATGCACCATTGGATATACAAAATTAACTAGAGTCATACATAGAAGTCCGAACTTTAGAAACACCTATTCCATCAAGATAAGTTAATTTATTAGCTCCTTCTACTATCTCCTTGAAGCTCATTTACAAAAGATTACATTAGCATCATTACAGATGAATTTCAATTTATTTTTCTAACACTTATACATTGTTAAACATATTTTCAAACTACACTACATTCTTTATGAAAAAGAAACTCGAATATTTTGCACAACAGTTCATATTCACTACAATTTTTTTATTATTATTTATGAAAGTGAATTATTGTATGTATCAACATGCATGTATATTGCATGTAGGCTAATGTGACACATTTTTAACTACAAAATCCTTCTTTTTTTCTTCAAAGTTTGTCTAGATCTCACATCATCTTCATTCAATGTATGAAATGTGTAGTTGTAATTAGTTCACATCAGTAAACATACAAGTAAGTACATGAACTTAAACATTTCTGTCTTTTTTATTATGTCCCGAAAATGTCATCCATATGCTTAATTGGACACTAAGAACCATTATCTTATTTGATTGATAAATAACGAAGAATACATACAAGAGAGGTGTGGAGAGAGTGAGCTGAAGGAAAGTGATGGGACATTACAAAATCAATTATAAGTTGCTTTGAGTTAGTTAGGGTTTCTTATATTATTACAATAACTGCCACCAGATGATGCCACGTTGGTTCCTGATCCGACATTTTTCTAAATCAGTCGACTACAGGTCGGTACGATCACAAGACTTTTAATTATAATTATAATTTTCAACTATTCATTTACGAGTTTATCAAACCTGCCTACCCAAAAATTGCATAGGATAAGACTTTGAAAATTGCATATTCCATAATTAAATATTTTTAATGCCAATTTATTTCAGTTTTGAAATTTTAGGAATTGTCTTAGTGGTCAGTATGGATTTAAAAATTAAAGTACTGTCAAATTTGTATAAGGTGAGCGATGCACGACTAATTACGGTGTGTTTGGTGTTTGACTTACGTAACTTAAAATAAATATATTTCTTTAATTGTAAAATATTTATCTACGGCTATTGGCCGAACGAAATGAAATGTTCATGTTCAACCCTAGAGTTCCGGCTATTAATTTTTCAAAGAATTCTTGAATTGTTCAATTCTTAAAAATAAGCTTTACATATATAAATGTAACTACAATGATAAATCCAATGCAGTGTAATAAAGTAAAAGAAATGTTATCGATTAATCAAATGTAGAAATTGAAGCATTATAAATAAGTGGTTGACTTGAAAAATGTTCAATAAATTTGGCAACTGCATATGTATGGTTCATGAAGGCAGTTATTACCAACAGGCTCAACTTAGGCACCAAAACAACTATAAATGTTACCTAACTTACAGAGTTTATGACCATCTATTACACCATTTTTATAACATGTCATTTTCTATAACTACTTTCTTCACTTACACGTGTGAATTGGTATCGGGTATTTTTGGTACGCAATAAAACATTTTCTTAACAATAATTTATTAATTGAAACTCTAAACCAATAAATCATGGTTAATCGCTGTTAGGATGTCACATCAACGATTTACAGCCATACTTGCTATGAATTTTTGCATGCAGAGCACGCCAATGAAATTTTGAATGCGGAAAGTCTCGTTCGGATTTATTTTATTGGTTGAGAGTCTGAACCAATTTTAATAAATAACTTCCATGTTTATTCGTGACAAAGTCGATGGTTTCTATGTCCGATGACATCATCATCATGCAAATGAATTCGAATTTACCAGTCATAATGTTTGTATTAGTGTTGTGATTAATTGTAATTTAGAGGAGGTAAGGGCTAATAATTCGGCAAATCTGCCCAATAAATCCAAATCCAATAGCATGAGTGGGGGACAGGATAAGAAAAAGAAAAGGCTACAAGGGTAAAGGTGGAAATAACAAAGTTGATGATATGATATAAAGCAACCATGGTTACCGAGGTCCCTCTCTCCGCAAAAGACGGAGGTGCCTAACCATGGTTAACAGTGCTGCCGCATATAATCATGGACCTGAGTGTATATATATATAATGCCAGTCAACCTCAACTCCTCCATCCATACATACATACGCAAATACATATACATGACCCTCTCATATCCATTTTTTCTGTATATTGTTCTCTCATCTTCTTCCTCAGACCTCCAAGCTTGAGCTCAACCAGAAAACCACAACTCTCTTCCTCTTTGTAAGTCTCTTTTTTTCATCTTTTGCTGTTCTGGGTTTTCTAAATAAATGTTCTTTCATGGATGAGAAAGGAGATCTGGGGTAAATCAATATTGGGTTTTTGGTTGAATTGTGGTTTCTGTTTTTATCTTGGTGTGATCTTGAAGTTTTGACTGGGTTTTAGGGGTGGATTTTGTTTTTCTAGATCTTCACATTGAATTGGTGTACTAAAGGTTTTTTTTTTTTTTTTTTTTTGCATTGATCTCTCTTGTTGAAAAGGTTGTTACTTGTTATAGCTAGAGACTATGTAATTTTGTTTGTATTCTGTGATTCTTGGTCTGGGCTAGGGAAATATTTAGCCATGTAGGTCTGGCTTTTGTGAGGGCAATAGGCTTTTCTCAGTTTCACTACCTTCAACAGTTTAATCTTATGTGCCATGAGGCATGTGGTGAGTGGCCATTTCCAATCAATGAAACAGAACAAAACAAGAATAGAAGACATGTTCTTTGTTCTCTAATATTTTTCTTTGTTTTAGTAACTGTTACTTGCAAGGTCAATCTGGAGATGTGTGTTTTTCTCTGTAATAAATGCTCAATCTTTTGAACTCTACATGGAAGTCATAAATTTTGAGCTAAATCTATGGAATTTTGTATAGTTGTCTCATTTCAGCCATAATTGAACTCTCCCTTTTCTTAAATTGCAGATCAGATATCAAGAAAAGGAGTTTCCATTTTTGTATTCAAACATCAATCCCTAAAACTTCAGATATAAGGAAATGGGTATTTCAAGTCTGCCATCTCCGTCCGAAGGAATGCTATGCATAATTTTGGTGAACACCGCACTGTCCATCTCCATGGTGAAGGGTTTAGTCAAATCAATCCTTGGAGTTTTTGGTATCCGATTCTCATCTTCCGATTCCAATGATAGTCCCGCTGAATCAATCCAAAACAGATTAAGTCCATCGGATACTTATGTTGAGGAGTTCAGGAGCAGGACACCTACAATTCGGTTTGACAGTGTGTGTGGCTGCAACCCGGCTGAACGACTAGATGAGCACGAGCAGGAACACGAACACGATTGCTCAGTTTGTCTTACTGAATTTGAGCCAGAATCAGAGATAAACCATCTATCGTGCGGTCATCTTTTCCATAAAGCGTGCTTGGAGAAGTGGCTCAAGTATTGGAACATAACATGCCCTCTGTGTAGGAACCCATTGATTCCAGAAGAGGAGAAGTCCTGCATTTGGTAAGAGAGCATTTTGGAGTGTGAGGTGGGTGGGACAAGATGTTTTATGTACATAGCTTAGAGTAGATAGTTGTTTATAACAATGCGCCAGCTGAGCCTTTGTGCTTCAGATGTTGTGCGCTTCTCTAGTAGTGGTCTGTGCTGTTGAGTTCTAGAACAAAGTTGTTCTTGTACATATTTTGATGTTTCTGATGTTATATGTATCTGGATCTTCCAATGCGCCAGCTGAGCCTACTGAGCTTCAGATATTGTGCGCTTTTCTAATGATATGTGTTTGAGTTTCAGAACAAAGTTGTGTGCATATCATCTTCCATCTCTAGCATTGAGTTTCTACAGATCTTCTGTTGATTTTTGTTTTCTCTGACCATTTGGAGTGTAACAAAGATGAAAACCATGTGAAAAAAATGCATCCATTTGTTATAAGTTGGTGATCTCTCAATCCCTTGCAGGCCTATCCATTTGTGGGATATGTTTTGCAGATCATAACCCAGAACCAGAATAATGTGCTTTCTCATTTGCATACATGATACAACCCCAACCCAGAACTGCACATGCACTGAGTAGAAGTAGCAAATTTGCATTTGGGTTGTGATGTGAAACCTGCAATAACAGAAGGATGCTTGTTAAATTTCAACCATCCATTCTAGAATTCTCATAAACAGCATCAAGGAAGGCAAGAACTAGGCACAGTTGGTGCTTTGCTGGGGAGGATGGTTACTCCTTAAAGCCAATGTCAACTTTATTCCCATTTTCATTATGAAAATTCTCTTCTTGATCAGTCATGTTTTGCTAACATTTACTCATGCAGGTGAAAGAGAAGCACATGCAGGATTCCAAGGGCTCAAGTGCAGTGGAGTCATGTCCAATGGAGTGAGCCTGAGCCTTGACACATGGAAAAATAACTCAATATTCCCTGCCAGCCCCTGCATCCTTCCAATCACAGTGTTTGGATTGTGAAGAAACTAGCTAAGCAAAGGTTCTTAATCTTGGCAGCAATGATGCTTCCAGTAACCAGTGACAGATTCTGTGTCTGCATGCACTTGTCATTTAAAAATATTCCTCCACCAACATGTATCAGAGAAGTCTGTCACCTCCTCAACAAAAGGTAGTTGTCTGTCCTTCTCCACGTCAGGTACTGTTCATGCTTATCTTGATTATTGAGGGGGTAGAGTTAAATGATGCTGTTATGAACTTAGAATTCTCTGCAAATGTGAAATGTCTAATAACATATTTGTCTTTGGTAGATATGACCATGATAATGAAATTATTTTGCTCTACTTTAGTGCCTTTCAGGCTTTTTTATAGTTGCAAACTTGAAGCTCTCAAAATCGTAAGGACTCTTTAAGATTTTACATCCAGGCCTTAGACACAATTTATAGGGGGCTTGTACTTCCTAGAATATTCTTGCGCGTATACATGAGTTGCTTCACCATCAATCTAAGTCCAACATATTCTCGTCTTGTGCTTAATAGTTAATACATCTTTTCTCCCATCTGAAATCTTTCTAATGACAGTTTTTGCAAATCATGCTGTCATAAAACACCAGTAAGCTAACTAGATCAGATTTGTGATCAACTTCAATCTACTGGCATAAGAAAGCATGTATTCACAGTTCATCGGCACATGCTTTCACTTGTATCATATCCTCTCTAGCAGTTGTAGACAAGTTTTTGGAATTCTGACATAAATATACCTGGCCAGGTGTATTCAACAAATGAAAAAAGCAATCTAGTGCATGAAGCTACCTCCATTGTAAGATTGGGGAGGATAATTTATCTACACAGCTTTAATTTACACCTGCAGTAGAATAGAAATTATGAATCCCCCCCACATTCAGTCTTGTGTCTAACTTAGGCCATGTGAGCCAGACAATTTGAGGACACTGAGGGTTTTACCTTTACCTGAGTCTAATTTTGAGATGCACTTGATTCATAGACCAAAAGGAGGTCATCTCCATCACCATTTTTGATGACTGATGAGCATTGTAACTCCATTGTCTTTTTGAGGGTACCATTCAGGCCTGAACACATTTTAAAGAGACTTGTACTGCATAAACATTCTTACCCAAGTCAATCCACCAGTGTGGAACCTTGGTTACTGGCAGTTCCAAAACATAGCACATTATATGGTGCTGTTCCACTACTTCCCACTCTTGTACTTGTATCCTTTTCCTTTTGTGTTTGACATTTATTCCAACCTACTCCACATGCTAATATATCTTGTGTCTCTTTTCAGAAAAGACAACATTTCCAACTTACTTGTAAGTTAAAGAGCAAATTTGACTTGACCAATATTTTTCAGCATATTTACTGCTACAGAATTTCACTTTTGCATTGATTTCTCTCAAACATATGCAGTTTGGATGATCAGCTACTTCAAGAATGTAGAATCAAACTAATCAACTATACATAATTCCTAATCTTCGTCTGTGTCGGCCATGTGGCATCGCAGTAACGCGAAATCCGTTGGAAATGCCGTCGCAAACGTGAAGTTTTCTCGTAGGGAATAGTATATTTAACAACCTTGAAATGCAGTGCTAATTTTAGTATGCACATGTAGTGTTATATCATCACAAGAGTGTGTGTTTTTCTTTTAATGCTTGTTTTTCTCAGAGACAAGAAGAATGAAATGTGAACAGGAAAGAGAGTTTGGAGCTCTTATGTTCTAGAAGATCTAGGTGTATCAACTGCCAATAATAAATAGAGGACGCGACAGATAGCAGCAAGCAATTACCAATCCATCTGATGCCTTCCATGAATATCTTGCTTATCTTATCTTCCTGACCTTAAAGCTTACAGGCCAAAGCTCACTTTGTGTAAGTCTTCTTCTTCTGTTGAAGATTCACTTTCATTTTTGTTTTCTGGCTCTTGAAGAAATGTTCAGCCTCTTAGTGGCCTAAAAAACAAAAGGATCTGTTAATTAAAAGATGAACCCAAAAGCTAGTTTTATCAGGCTATACACTTCCTGTTTTGGTTTAGATTTTCACACTGAAATGCTTGACAAAGCTGTAGTGTTTCTTGGCATGGAACTTGCTGTCCATACAATGTTAATATGTATGCTAAATCTTCTTGCTCATGTCAAATTATGATTTTTATTCTCTCTTAATTTCCATATAGAAGTCTAACATGCCTTTTAATGCATTTCAAATTTGTTACTAGAATGGGTACCCATACTCTCCCAGCTCCCCCTGAAGGAATGCTATTTCTAGTCTTGGTGTACATTGCAGTGTTCATCTCAACAGTGAGGAGCATACTGAGAGCACCAATTGAACTCATCGGTAAAGGTCTCTCGTACTTTTTACTGCTAGATTCCTCTGAGAATCCATCAGAAAGTGATGTTGAGGAGGTGAGGAATTGGTTCCCGGCGACTCGGTTTGACTCAGTGTGTGACTGTAAGGTGGCTCAAGATGATCAGAACCATGAGCATGAGTGCTCAATTTGCCTAACCCAGTTTGAGCCAGAATCTGAGGTAAACCACTTGTGTTGTGGACATGTTTTTCACAAAATGTGCTTGGACAAGTGGTTGAGTCTGTGCAACATCACATGCCCTCTCTGCAGAACCTCGGTTCCTCAGGTTTACTCATCTTCTACTTGGTAAGCATTCAGCATAATTTCAGCTAGCAGTTTGTGGATTGATTGAAGGAGTTTCTCAATACCTACCAAGTATGATTCACATAATTATGACATTTTTTAATGTTATATTAGTACCTCTTTGCATCTGATCTTCTTTCTTGAACTACAGATGTTTTTGTCATTTGTCTTCCACAATGTAATCTTGGAAATCTTTTTGTTCCTTGCTATGGTAATGCAAAAGAAGGCCTAAAAGAGGAGGATGTTGCTAGACTTTTTCACTGTCCACCAAATCATGGTGTTGTTTGGCAACAGAAATGTTTATTTTCCCCGGGAAAGTTGGCATTGACAAGCGGAGAAGTGAAGAGAAAATGTAGAATCTTGATAAATGAATACCACTCCGTCCTGTAATCTGTCTATTTTTACTTGAATTTTTGCTCTAAAACAAGTGTACACTTTTTTTTCCCAATGAGTAAGGTATGTATGAATTGTAAGTTAGTCTGTTAACAAGAGTAAAATATCACACTAACTAACTTTTCTCTAAGGTTTTTCATAATAGAAATAAGTACACTCAATTTAGAACGGATGAATATCATATTTGGCTCAAAATTGTAAAAGAGTGAAATGAGTAGAAAAGTAATACAATTACTCAATTGTCCTTCCAATTTCCAATTTAAATTATATAGATTGTTATTTTTGTTGGATTTGAATTAATGTACTTATCATCCAAACTTTCCTACTATCATGCCAAAGAGAGGACTTGTTTGTCTCTCTTACCATTACCATTTTCATCATTAGGCAAGCCCAAACACAATTTCAATTGGACTTTTGTTGTGCTGTACAAAATGGTTCAAACTTTGCTTCTGCAATGGCTTTATCAACCAACAATCAAATCCAACCTTTAGTTTCAAATCCTTCCATTGTTCTTTTGGTACAAGCACTCTGGTTATATAAGGTAAATCATTAAAAGGTTCATTCTAAAATAGAGAACAAGCAATACTCCTCAAACAAACTCAATGTTTTTGTGTTACTGCACAACTGATGGGCAAAATTAGATGCATAATCAAACAGAAAAAGAAGTGGAAATATCCCAAATTAAGAAACATTGGCAATTGCTTCTCTACAGAGTACACAACTCATGATAATCAATCCAAAGCTACATGTTAAACCTATCACTTCCCAGAAACAAAGACAATATGTAGAAATACAAGTAGGTAGTGAGGCACATACAAGCGGATAGTGAGGCAAACTTTTGCGCGTGTGAATATATGTGGATTAGCTGGCTGCATTACTACAAGTGTTCACTCCATCCTTGCAATCATTGGTGAGATCGTTGAAAGTTTCGATCTGCTTTTTCCCCCTCAGAAACACTTCAGTGTCAACCGACACCCTCATGTAACCATCAAATTCAACTGGAACCCCGTTGTTCAGCTTTGTCATCTCTGAATACCATTCGCTGTTTTCATCCCAAAGTTCCTTGTACTCGTCGAGAAAATGAGTGGTATACTTGTCTTTCAGAGGGTCAAAGAAGGATGTGTCGGGTTCGTTTGTTGCTATGTAAAGATTCCTCCCATCTTCAATCTTGTTCTGCAAGCTTGAGATAAGGGTATCGGGTGAAGTATCCGCAGCAAGGTTAGGCCAAAGATCCTTGTTCCTTGCCTTCTCCCCTCTCACTATATGGGCAGCATCGTAATCCCAATTCATCTTTGATGCTATTGCAGACACTATGTCCATCAAGCGACTGGATTTCCAAATCAGATGCCAAGGCCGCTGCACAACAGATTCGGTCTCTCCTTCACAGACCCTGTACCAGTAATTATCTGGTTCCACGGACCCAAACTTGCGCATAATCAGGGCATCCTTCACTTCTGCAAGCTTCATTGGTGTAATCCTAAAATCCTCCACAAGATTCAGACTCAACCCATCTTTCTTTTGCCATTTACTCCAATCAGACCAAAACTGACCCTGGTCCAACACAGACGCGGACTCCTTCAAATGCTCAAAATCGAAGTAAAACCTGAAATCCTTCCCTTCCTCGTCCTGATTTGAGGAGGTGTAGATTGAAGACAAACAAATACTTAAATCCATCACCAACGTCCGGTTCAAGTATTGAGCTTCACCCAGCGCACACAAGAAACTCCACAAATAATGATTCATGCTCTTGCATCTATCTCTGCCACCTGTGTACATCAAATACTTTCCACGACTAAACGACCCTTCAGACTCAACCACAGGGAGTGCATCATTCACCGTTTCCCCAACCACAGGCAATGTAGTACTACCTGGTTCTTGATTCGCACCAGACTTTTCAAACCCGGGTTTTAGATGCTTCTTCCTCTTCCTAGCATTTACACCGGTATGATACTCCCCAATTCCAATCACACTAAAAGTACAATTCTGAGATCGAGAAATAACAAACCTCCTGTAGTCCTTATAAAAGGCAGCAGTTTTCCCCTCCTTAGGCCTAAACCGCCACGCCATATCGCATGTACTACCATTTGACCCGCGCACTGGCTTCCCAAACCTGTAAAAATGAATGTCCTGGAAGTACTCTATTGCTTTCTTCATCATCATGTGAAACACCTCAGGGTCCTTGCAGTCAATCGGGTCATTCACAGTACTCCCACAATCTGAGGGCTTTGCCGATTCCTCTCCTTCTTCTTCAGTACTTTTCGAGGTGCTTTCGGTGTTCGCAACATCGGTCACATTGATGAAATTGGCAAAGACGGTTTGGTTGGCAGCCATGAAATCCTCACCAGTCCTGACCACAGTGTTATCAGACGAGAAGGTGGCATTGGAGTTGGATGTGAGGAATGTAGTGATCTTAGTGGATGGGTGAAACAAAGGGTCTTCGGGTTCGTAGGTGGCAGCAATGATGGTGAAGACTAAGACCCCAACCACAAACAATGTGAAGCAAAGGTTACCAATCATGGCAAGGGCATTTTGGCCAATATTCTCCGGCCGGAAGCTACCCGTTCTCGACACCGAGTAACGACCCATCATTGTCGAAACCAAAACCCACCTATTCTCACTAAAATTGAACTAGTCGGAAGATAAATCACCTGGAAATGCAACAATACGGCGGAAATTGAAATACCCAGATAAGGAAAAATGGGGTTTTGGATCTGAGATCTATTGATTCAATCTAAAACAGAGACATTCAAATATTACCCAGAAAAAAGAAATTGAACGCTATATCTGTATATATGAATTTGAAGATCAAATTTAAAGCAAATTCAATCTAGAAAAAAGTTGTGATCTTGGCCTTACCTCAATCCGATCAGAGATCCAGGAAAGCGCAGCTCTCTCTCGCTCTCGATCGAAGTTTTCTGAGAAGTGTGAAGAGTGAAGTGGAGCTCAGTTGCGACTTTGGGTTGTAACAAAAAAAATTATCTTTATAAAAAAATGGTGGTCAATTTTAACGATGATTAAACTATAAAGAACTGTAGTTCAAGACTTTTAAGTACTCAATAATGCTCTGGTTCTTTAAATTCGTTTTGTTCATTACATAAAAATAGTTTAGCAATCGATGAAGTTTTAAGATTTGAGAAAGGACAATGGGCACCCACCGACAGAGTGTTAAAGGAATGATTTTGAATCATCCATCAAAAATCAACGGTAAAATAATCCAACCATGTGCTTGAAGAAGCTTACAACAATTATGATAACAACCACCTGCTTCACCATTGTAATTAGAACACCTACGTTTTTGTCATTTACATAGTCCAAATTGAGATAGATATACAGCACAAGTTGAACACCTACGTTTTTTTTTTTTTTTTTTTTTATCGGTGTTGGTTCAATCATTTATTATTTGTATTACTTATTGAATAAACACAATTTCAACGTGATTATGCTTGTTCTTTCGTTTGATTCATCATAACTATTTGCTCACCATATTCGATCCGCTTTGAGACGTTGCCTCATCATTTTCGCATCCTTTATAAGCTAGTTGTGATAATATGTTTAGTACGGGTAGAGTGACTCTTTTCATGTTTATCTGTATTGTATCATATTTTAGCGTTAGTTTTAAGTTTGGTTTGCTTTTTATTATTGCAAATTTGCTTTCCATTGTTAGAAATTATTTTTCCATCATGAATATTATAAGTGTTTTGCTTGGGGATGTACTACGAGTCAGATGATGAAGAGAGTAAGAACGAGTTTGCTTGTTTCACTATTGTAGTCAATATTTCAACCAACTATACGATAATTGGTCGTTCGCATAATATTTTGTTCTATATCAAATTAATTCGCAATCGAGTCTGTAAGTATATGTTATTTTTTAATACCCTCCTCATATAACCTAGATTTTTTACTCTTTTTTATTTTTATTTTTTTATTTATGGATTGTGATGAGTTTGCATTTGAATTGGTTTTAAATTTTGCAAATATTATTTCCAGGCCATAATTATCAGGATGTGATTTGTTGCATTAGTTCATGTCTACTACGTTTCTGGTTGTCTTAGACTCTCTCTTAACTGCTAGTTCATGAGAACCTCATGTTTTTTAAGAGAAGTTTTATTTTAATTGTATCAATATTCTATGTTTCTGAAACTTGCTTTTCCCAGTGCAGATACAACTTCTGGTCTCTGAAACTCAAGTCAAATATTTCCTTGCTTTCATGAAGACTGAGCAGTGAATAATCTGGGTGTATATTTGAAGCTACAAGTGAAAATGTCTTCAGGAAGCAAGGCTGATAAGAAGGCAACTATTGATGCAGCCTCATGGATGTTCAATGTTGTCACGTCTGTTGGAATCATAATTGTCAATAAAGCGTTGATGGCTACTTACGGTTTCAGTTTTGGTATGCCCTCTATGATTATATGTATTTTTTTGCTCAAATGATTTATCTGTTTCTTTCCCTGCATAACTTCTCAAATAGATTGCCTTGTTTATATCTTGTTTACTGCACAAGTCCTGTTCTGTTATCTGTAATGTTTGTAATCATGTAATGAAGGGGTATAAGAGAAGAGAAAACATTTCCTTTCCAATGGAACACTGTTAAAGTGTGAATGAATGTGTGCTATTTCTCAAATTATTCAACATGTATATATACTTTTGAATGCCTTTTGGAATCTGCTATGAATATTATATTATTATGAGTTATGACATATTAACTGGATCATTATTTCTATGTTTGAACGTGTGAAGTAATGCAATATTGTTTCATTGGCTGATATCTATGACAACTCTAATAAGGTGTTATCTTCTCATTATCTCCCATTTAATAGGAAAGGGGTAATAGGACTGCTTTGGCCCTTTTAGTTTTGTGCCATACTTGCAAACAATAACTTATTGTCATGGAAAAAAAAAGATGTGATAGTTCTGCAGTTTCTGTCTATGGGCAGATAAAAGCAAAATGACATCCTTAGCTAATGAAAGTAGATTAGTTTGCTTTCTCTAAACCAACTGCCAAACCTTAATTGAGGATATAACAATCTATGTGAATAAAGGGTACCAGGAATATATGCTATGATTGCAAAATTGTGAAATCAATCCACAGGAGAACTGTTTTTGTTGTGTGCAATCTACCTTGTTAGTGCCATGAATAGTGACTGTAAATTTTGGTCTAGAGCTTCATGTTTTTATGTATCTCACTCCTCATTTAAACTTTAATTTCAAGAATGACTTAAAAAGTAAAAATCTATCTCATCATACCTCGTCCAAAACTTTATCATAATAGCCACTCATCTGGTTTCTTTAGTAACTGATTACTATCAAGATTGTGCATATGATCTGGTAGGTATGAAGAAAAGCTGTCCATGACCAAAGTAAGTATAGGGTTGCAAATAGATAGAGTGGCTAGTGATTGAATCAGACACCAAAATTGATCTCATTGTTAGGCCCAATAACAAAGTTGTGCACTCACATGAATCAAAACTGTGAAGTTTGTCTTTTATTATCTTCCCAAGAAAGAAGCACGTGTTTTTTCTCATTCAAACAATGTTGTATGATGATACTTAGCAAAGCATATGAATAGGAATTGTGCATAAATATGTTCAATTTGCATTAATCCTAAAAAAAATTATACTTTATTAACTGTTCAGTGTCTATTGTTATGCAGCTACAACATTAACAGGACTGCATTTTGCCACAACAACCTTGTTGACCGTTGTCCTTAGATGGCTGGGTTATATCCAACCCTCTCATTTACCATTATCTGAACTTCTGAGATTTGTTTTGTTTGCAAACTTTTCTATCGTTGGAATGAATGTGAGTTTGATGTGGAACTCTGTAGGGTTCTATCAGGTATGTTTCCAAGAACTACCATTTTCCTATTTCTTTCTTCTTGTAAATTTTTTGTAATTTAAAATACACCATTTCCTTTCAAACTTATTGTCAGATTGCAAAGCTGAGTATGATCCCTGTATCTTGTTTGCTGGAAGTTGTATTGGACAAGGTGCGATACTCAAGAGACACAAAACTTAGCATAATGCTGGTTCTCCTTGGTGTTGCAGTTTGTACTGTTACCGATGTGAGTGTCAATACCAAGGGTTTTATAGCTGCCGTGGTGGCAGTTTGGAGTACTTCCATGCAGCAATATGTAAGTAACCCGTTACTCAATCTGTGATCTTAACATATGAGGCAAATAGTGTAAGCTTTGAATCAGTTTGCTAGTTATGTCAAACTTGTTCCAGGGTTGGCTGATATACAATTTATAACTTATTAGGTTATTTCAGTTCTGGATGTATGTATATTTTTATGAGAATATGTATAATGCACGCATAAAAAAAGACTATGCAGATGTCAGTCTCTTCTGTTTAATAAAACTAGTTGGGCAGCTTTATCCTGCTTTACCCATATGTGGGGAATTGAGCAGTTTTATCTTTCAGTTTGTAGTTTCAAAACACTTTGTTTTATCTATCTTTGTGCTTCATCTCATGCAAAGAAGTCAGTAATGATCATTTAATGGCAAATTCATATCTAATACCCACAATTTCATACAGTTCTGTACTATCGTTTAGGTAAATAAGAGTGAGTTCTTTTATGCGTGTTGTGTGACATGAACTTAGTGTACTTGTGTGTTTGTAATTCCACATTATCAGTAGAAGTGTCCAACAAGTCATAGTTGTCAACTCATTCCAAATTTTGTATCTTGGCCTTTGTTGATATTATTTATCCCTTACATTGTTTCACATTGTTTTGATCTTTATCTTATGCAGTATGTACATTATCTTCAAAGGAAATATTCTCTTGGATCATTCAACTTATTGGGGCATACTGCTCCAGCACAAGCTGCCTCTCTGCTGTTAGTGGGGCCCTTTCTGGACTACTGGTTAACAAATAAAACAGTTACTGCATATGACTATGATTTGACTTCTGTGGTAAGTTTTTTTATTTTTTATTTTTTACTAGAGCTCTTTATATACATGCATTGCCATGCAGGAATTGTCTCTGAATCATCAATAATTTCTGCATATCAAAATTTTATTTTCAAGCTTTAGCTTAATAGGCTTCCATTCACATTTGTCCTTTGGATGTGAGTGTAATTGCCTCACAAGTTTCAATTTCGGCAAGCCTGGATTAAGTAATGGAAGGCAAAAAAAAATATTCAATATATGAGATAGTAGGCAAAAGCAGGGTGAGCCTCGGCACAATGGTGAGTTTGTTGCCTTGCGACCAAGAGGTCACAAATTGAAGTCACAGAAACAACCTCTCTACATGTGAGGGTAAGACTGCGTACAAAATGACCCTCTCCGACTCCCAGAAAAGGGAGTCTTGAACACCAGCCACCCTTTTAGATGGATAGAAGCTAGGGTTGCATAATTGTAAAACCCTATGATTCAATACATGGAGGGGCAGATAATCAATGCGAAAGGATGCTATTGAAAAAATCTTTTAAGCCCGATGGTTACTCTCTTGTGGACACCAACATGTAAGTTTTGTATTCATAGAATTGGGGCTGTGTGAATATTGGTATGAACCAAAAAAGTGGGGTGAACCAGTCTTCCCAAAAAGCATTTGGTCCATGATTACTAGAGTTGGTAATTCGTGTGTGTCGTGTTAAAGGTTGTTTGTGTGTTGCACAACTCAACACGACACGTTTAGTAATATTGTTGCATGGCCATACACGAACACGAGATTGATACAATCACGACCCAATACATTCTACACGATAGAGCAAACATGTTTGGCACGACTCGATCCAACACGTTTGACATGTCATTAGGATCATTTTACAATTATACCCTTAAGTGTGTGTTTGGTGTGCCGTGCGTGTGTTTTGAAGTCCCAACACAAACACGACACGATCACTAATGTGATCCCAGACACGCTACTTCCATGTTGTGTGTCGTGTTACGAGTTACACCACGAATTTGCAGGTCTAATGATTACTCACCCATTTCACCTTTATTAGTTCTATTCTAGTTATTTTCCTTTTGAATTCAGTCCATACCGGTCCAGTCTGGTCCAAGAGCATACATATTTTGGTCCAGTCTTGGACCGATACAGAGTCCCACAAAGAATGATGATGTTTGAAAAGCAACGTTGTCAATATTTACTCTAAATATTAGTTTTAGGCTGATTAAAGGTCTAATCATCAATTGCTTCTCCGACCACAATATTCTAACCAAAATTAGTTTCCTACCTATTTTTGACATGAACATGCTCGTAATTTTGTTGCTTTGACTGATGTGAACCGTTTGGCAGTGAGTGCTTGACATGCATGTTTGCATATAAAACTTTTATTTTTATTCGTTTATAATCTTTGGTATGCTATCGCTTTACCGGATAATGTCTGATGCTCAAAACTTGTGGTGGAACATTACTACTGCGAGTCAGATTTTGCCTGTCCTATGTTGTTTTCAAATGTAGGGTCGTGATTAGACAGTCAATAATTGAAGACTGGACATGTGATGTTTTCAATTTAGATGCATGTATTTGGTTCCAAAAACCCCAAATGATTCAATTTTTTCTTGCCCGCAGTTGTTCATAATCCTATCGTGCACCATCGCAGTAGGGACCAACCTCAGTCAGTTCATTTGTATCGGGAGGTTCACAGCTGTGTCGTTCCAAGTTCTTGGGCATATGAAAACTATTCTTGTCCTCATCTTAGGGTTCTTTTTCTTCGGGAAAGAGGGTCTCAATCTACATGTAATTGTAGGCATGATCATTGCAGTAGCCGGAATGATGTGGTACGGTAACGCCTCTTCCAAGCCCGGAGGAAAAGAACGCCGCCCCCATATATTGACAACCGTCAAATCTCTAAAACACGGCGGGTTGTCAGAATCCACTGCACTAGACGAGAAGGTCTAAAGAAAACTCGGGAAAATCATTGAATTGAGCATGAGTTTCTTCGCACGTAAAAGGTCTCTGATTACTCGATTGCTATACTTACCTTTCTTTTTGTTTCCGTATCATCATCATAGTTTTTATCGTTTTCTCAGTATGAAATTATTCAGGGGAAAGAAAGAATGTTGATTTATAGGATCGAGTGATTTGAGTTTCCCCATAATAGTTACATTGTTTCCCGATCATATTCTAAACTATAATTTATTTGCTCATTCATTTTGAAACCACACGTATTAGCTCTCTGAAACTTGCATCCGACAAATGCGGTTTTGAGGCTCCAAAACTAACTCTGATACATGTAGTGATATAACATGATTTTCATTATTGTTTCCGTACCAGAAGTTGTCCCGGGGTCTTCAGCACGAGGCTGGACGGGATTGTTGCAACGGTAAGTTTGTTGTTCATGAAAGCACCAATTAAGGTAGATGTGAAACCATGCTCTTGTCGGGTGAAATTAAATTAAGTGGTTGTGCTTGGGATTGGGAAAAAAATGGGGTTAAATCTTTATGTACCTAACGATTGATGACTCTTCAAAAGTACAAGTTTTAGTTCTTTGGATTCGACTTTTGTTTTCATTTCTACACTCCTCGACTAGTTAAAAGTGTGTTTTACCTTCAGAAACTCTACAATTTTGCACCCACAAAATGATTATAATTTCAAAGAAAAATTCATTCTAGTTTTTTATTTGGGTTACTTTTGTTGATTTTATATATATTTTTAGAGCATTGTTAGGTGATTTTTTTTATAGCTGATGTTACATAGATTTTCGAGTGGAACTTGATTTTTAAAACTGTTAATTCCAGAAATTTCAACTGTCAAGGTGTAGCATAAAGATTTAACCCAAGCAAATTTAGCGTTTTAGGCTGTTTGTGTTTACAGCCTCAACCCTCAGGTCTTGATGTTCTCATAAAGCTTCCATGTATAGGAAGTAGAGTTGGAAAGTTAGACATGTATCTGTGGGTACCCGACACCCGACATTACTTTTGCTTGACCCTAACCCAACCTGAAGTTAGTCGAGTCGGGTAAACACGTGAAATTCAGGGTATTTATAACTAAAATCTGAAACCCGGCCCGACCCTAAATTTGTGAGCTCTGATTGGAAGGGAATTGAGCCAAGTTAATAATTGGGCAACTTTATAAATGTTAGAGATGATAATTTTAATTTCATTAGGTTGAAAAGTAATAAGTTAAGCCTGACTAGTAAGAGATGTGGTTTTCAGATGTGTCTCTACAATGTGCGGGATTCACATGGTTTATCCGACCTAATTTTCAATTTTCAGATAGTAAATCCGACTAAAAAAATAATTAGGTGTTCATATCTAAATTGTGAAGTACAATTCGATTTTCACGTCAGATTTGGGTTAGAAATGCCTAAATTGAACCCGGCATAAAATGGATACGGCTTTTGAATTAGATTTTGAGTTCTACGTGTAGAATGTGTGGTTTAAATCGATAAACTCCAACTCAAAAATTAATTGAGTCTACTTTATACGATTCAAACCCACAAGAATGTGGACGGATTCCGGATCTAATTTGTCAGCTCTACTAAATGTGAAAGAAACCACAAACTCCAAAGTTTGAGCAATGCTTTCAAATGAAAACTCATTTACACACAGTCAAATCATCAATTATATGTACTCATGTAGGGATGGGATCATTTTGTATTATTGATTCTCATTTATGTGTCTTTCTGTTATTGAGGGCTCCTACCAATGGAGGGGTTGTAAACAGGCTGGACTTGTTGGTGGGCTCTTTTAAGGCCCATTGTAGAATTTTTTTTTTTTTTTAGCCGAGAGAACTGCTTTATTAATTCATAGAATCTCCTAGAATTACAGCAGATATATCAATAGGACAAGAAGGCTCTAACCAAGTAGACGAACTAAAAACATCAAAAGACGACCTAGCTAACATATGAGCAGTTACATTAGTTGTGCGACGAACAAAAGTAAACTCCACACTAGAAATACTCGATGAAAGTGACAAAATGTCACTAATAACAAGACCCCAGGCACTGGAATCCTCCCTTGCGGTCTTTATTGCTTGAATTACCAAACTCGCATCAGACTCAATCACCACATTCTCCCTCCCTTGAGTCTTGATCCAAGACAAAGCTTCCCTTATTATAAGAGCTTCAAGAGTTAACAATTTGGGTTCCGGTCCGAGTTTTTTCTGGTTCAGATTGAAAAAAGTCATCCATGTAAGGCCCAATATACCTTTTATGCTTATACAGAGTTGTTAATTCGAATTTTAAGTATGTTTGTATTTTTATTGAACTCGACGTGAAAGGGTTGTGAGTCTCGAATCAGATTGCAAGTCTTACTACAAAATGATTAGCACGATTCAAAATTTGATATAATAATTTTATACAACATAATCCTACTAAACTACGTATCAAATTTTGAAGTTCAAATTATCGCAAATATATAGACTTGGTTTCTCTCCCTCTCTCACATTCATTCCAAAATAATTTTGGTGGGACCCACAATCACTCTCGTGTGGCATTGATTTTCATTCTCATCTCCTCTTTTGTACTTTGTAGTCTTTAATTGATACAAAGAAGACCAAAAGGAATGTGGGCCCACCCCCCTCCCCCTCTCCAACCCAACATTAGCCCACTAATTAATCACTATTAGTTCGATAATCTTCTAATTAATCACATCCATTCGATCAATTTGTGGGTGTGAAGCGTTCCGTAAAATCACGAGATCCAATTAATCTTTGCCCGTTAGATTTTATTCAATAACAAAGATAGTCGGTTTGTAAAAAAGTTGACTTCAAAGAGATTCACAATAATTGAAAAAACTCATTTTTTTTCTTGTTAAATTCATTTGCACCACTAATCAATCATCCTTTATAAGAATCTATACATACTATAAAAGTTGGACCAAAAAACAGGTTTATAATGCGTATTAGAGCGTCACGTCATCAAATTTTCAGTATTGACACATTATTTT
>JAYMTH010000561.1:0-19934 GCA_036897465.1 Pelargonium australe
GTTTCCGTCCATTTTCATGGACGGAAAGAGCTGAGGTAAAGTTTGGGGCACTGAAAAGTTACAAAACAAACATTAGGAGTAGTCATTGCAAAATGTGTCAAGTATAGGGCACTAAACTGCAATTACCCCTAGATTGTATACATATGACGCATCACAAGAGTTTGAATTATCAAGCCTTTCAATTGAAAATATTAGTACTTATCAAGCCTTACATTTATTTTTGAGGTCTTTACGTATATAAAGTATAAACTGTAATGAGGGAAACATAGTATTTGTGGAAATTATCACATCTTGGCACCTAATTATGTTCTGCTCACTCCTATACTCTTTCACTCATAAATTGTTAATAGCTGCTCATACACAGTCCACCTATTTCTGCTGAACAATAGAATTATGATTAGACACATTACTAACTTATTTTATTTATCAGGTTTTAGCGGTGAAAAAGGTTAACATATCACCAGAAGAGTTTTCTGAAACTGTTGCAAGCATCTCAAAGCTTCGCCATGCAAACATTGCAGAACTTACTGGTTATTGTTCGGAACAGCAGCATAACCTGTTGGTTTATGAGTATTTCATGAATGGCTCACTTCATGAGTTCTTACATATGTCAGATGACTTCAGTAAACCACTCACTTGGAACACGAGGGTCAGAATTGCTTTGGGTACAGCTCGAGCTGTTGAGTAAGTTAATATTAAATTATACTTTAGGAATAAACATCACACATAATCAGTACTATGTGTGTTGGAATCCTTTTTTTCCACTGCTAGTAGATAACTGTTCATTGCCTTTTCAGTTTGGACTTCCCCTATACCCAGTTTTTTTTAGAATTTTATATCCCTCACTCTGGTTTCGGTATATGCATTTCTTAGTTATATGGACTTACGATTTGACTCTGGATAAACCTAGCTCTATCACACTAGCCAGTAGTCCATCCTATTATCCACTCTCAAATCGAACTGACAGGCCATATTTCAAGACACAATGGATGCGGTGGAATTTTAGGGAGAATTCTGAGAAGGTACTAGCAGTGATAAAAAACAAAAATTTACTAGTAAAATACATTCTAAAAAAGGGCTATCAAGTACCACATCTTCCTACTACCACTTTGTATCAGGGTTGTACTCTATGAGAGGTACCATATGGGTGACCTGGTGGTGGTACTTATGAAAACAAAATGTGGTAATGAGCAACTTTTTAGATAATTTTTCCAGTATGTTTCCACTGATAGTTTGTGTTTTTGGAAATATCTCTTAATGCTAAATAAATATGTTTTACACATACTAAAAAAAAGTATGTACTGTCAGTTGATTAGTTGATTCTTGGATCATATTTCAAAGGAACCCACCAGAATCGACCTAAAAGTTGGTCCGCAAATTTGCATTTATCTTTGGTCCTCCCTTCTTGTGGGTTCAAACCCTGATATGAAAGGGGAATAGACCTCAATATCATCCTTGCTATGCAATCTTGATAGTGCTAAAGCACATTATATAGCAATTTCATGTTGATTGAATGATTTGTCTATTACTCTTACGTGCTTTAAGTGGATAATCGTTCGTATTTCCATGTCCAGATACCTCCATGAAGTTTGTTCTCCATCTGTAATTCACAAGAATATCAAGTCATCTAATATCTTGCTTGATATGGAACTCAATCCTCATCTATCCGACTGCGGCTTGTCAACTTTTTATCTGGTCAGTATTTCTTCATATATTTCAGATCTCATTGTACACATAATTTGGGCTTGAACTGCCTCAGTCTCTAGTGGTACTTAGGTCAGCCAATGGAGCGGACTATGATTTGCATCTTATTGGTCGGCTCAGTGATACGTTAATTGTTGATTTTTAAATCCTGCCTGCAAATGAGATGTGCCAATCAATGCTATTGACTGAATAGGATTAGATTTCAGTAGTTTCTTTGAGTATTGCACATGAAAATGCTCAGATCCTGTCTTAACCTGGCCCGTGTAGGCTTGTACAGTCTCAGGCATCTTTGGTCTTCATCATACCTGTTTTCAACAAAATTAGGACAATTCATGGGTCTCTCTCTCTCTCAAAATCATTCAAGTTTTTGAGCTTTTATCAAAATTCATGTGCCCTTGGGCCATGAAATTAGAGTTAAGGTTTTGAAAATTCTGGTTATTTAAGATTTAGGATGTGAAATGGAGGGTTCAAGTCTGATTGCAAGTTGCAATATAACAGACCGGGCAGCAAGCTGATCACTATCGCTTGAAAGTAACACAGCTACGCATTAGGAACCATTTAGCTATGCGTTTTCTACTCTACTATTGCCAATTAACTTAATCGAAAGCTGTATGCTGATCACGAGGCTCATGTTTTTTTTCGTTTGTATTAATTACAAGAGCACTACTCTTTTGCTTTGCATGAGTAATGCATTAATTTGTTATTCGAGTTTCTATAGAATAAGTAGTACTTATATTTTTTTTTTATTCCCAGAGGACAAGCCAGAACCTCGGAGTTGGATACAATGCTCCAGAATGTACAAAACCTTCAGCTTATACATTAAAGAGTGATGTGTACAGTTTGGGGGTCGTCATGTTGGAGTTATTGACGGGTCGGAGGCCAGTTGACAAGTATGTTGACAATTTATTCTTTTCCGTTTATTCATTTTTCGCTTAACTGATCTTAGAAGTCATTACATGTAATGATATTGGTGTTTTTCTTTTCTACATTTTAGTTCAAGACCGAAATCCGAACAACTGTTAGTCCGATGGGCCACCCCTCAACTCCAAGACATTGATGCACTGGAAAGAATAGCGGATCCAGCTTTGCGTGGATTATATCCTCCCGAGTCGCTTTCTCGATTTGCTGATGTCATCGCCCTCTGTGTACAGGTGAGAACTGAGAACTGAATAAATCCCTAGCCACCTAATGAATGATAGGATACATAACATAAAAGCTCAAAACTTGCATGTAAAGGAAACTAGGAAAAAAATGTCAGAAAGGTCCCTGAAATTTCTAATAGTTATTGATTCAGTTTCTAAACTGTTAAAAAGTCAAAATAACCGTTAACTTTGCTGATGTGACATTATACAATTATTCACATGACTTTGATATTTCAAAATACACACTCCCCTATACAATTAATCACATGACTTTGATATTTCAAAATACACACTCCCCTCGTCTAAAAATTAGTGTCTTAGTTTTTTTTATGAGAAAAATTAAGAATTTAGTGGTAGACATTTCCCCTTATACCCGACGTGCATATGTTGTAACAAACTCAATAAATGTTAACTAACTTACTATAAGTATACTATTGGTACATTTAAAAAAAAAAAGTATACTATTGGTAATTCATGCATAACTAACGGGAAAGAGGACACTCCTTTTGGAATAGAAATCCAAGAACAACAGTGCGCAAATCTAACAAACTAACCACTCAAGAAACTTGCATGCAATAGTTAGCACCTATCATAGTGATCCAATATATCTTGACGCATTGCTCTTTTCATTTCGTTTCAATCTTAGGTTGACCCCAAATCCCGGCCACCCATGTCAGAAGTGGTAAAGGCATTGGTACAATCAGAACGTGCTCAAGGATGAACGAAAAAGAGGCGACAAAATGGATGATTATGACTACTAATTATTACTGGTTGTGATGTTAGCAAAAGAGGTGAGAAAAATGAGTTTCAACAGTTGAGGTGGAGATTTATAAACATGTGAATACTAAGGTAAGGGCAGATGTGAAGTAAAGATCAGGTGAGAATATGAATAGCAATTGTATTAATTATTAGCTGCTCTCTCCATGCTTACTAT
This sequence comes from Pelargonium australe, assembly GCA_036897465.1. NCBI lineage: Eukaryota > Viridiplantae > Streptophyta > Magnoliopsida > Geraniales > Geraniaceae > Pelargonium > Pelargonium australe. The sequence continues at coordinate 3,781 of JAYMTH010000561.1, forward strand.
ACATAGGAGTGTTAGAAATTGGAGTAGATATTTTACAATTTTCTTTTTCTTCATGTGTATAAAAGGTTGTGTATAATACAAAACTCAAAAGAGGATGTAACTTTAAATTTATGAGAAATATTATCTTCCTTTCTCTTTCTTGTATTCACAAGAATATTCCCTTTCTCTAAATCTATGAAATGGATTGCCCTTCTCCGACCCTCACTGCCCAACCTGAGAGGGGCAGCTAATGTCTTCCATTTCTTTAACAGGATTTTATGGCCGGTCTGCGACCCCTGGATGCCAAAGGCGTCATTGGGGTGATCTCGTAGTTCCTACGGGGTGGAGACGATGGGGTCGGCCCAAAAGCTCAATTTTACCCTAAAATCTCCAAAATAAGGAAATCAAATTGGAAACACCTGATATCATATAGAACTTGTATGTCTTATTCTAATAGGTGAGTTAAAAGAAATTCACCATGCAAAAATTGTGATTCGTAGACTTATCGAACAATTCGTCGATAATTGTTTGCAAGTATTTCTGGAACTACTAGCTAAGACCCAAGCTGCTCTGAACTTTGGTCTTGCTGAATCATATATACATGGTACAAGTTAGAGAAGCAGACCCATTATACACAGCTTACAAGAGATTCTTATTATGTTTGTGTGATTGAACAATGAGTCTAAAATATATCAAAGCAATGAATGATACTAGAGAAGATAATTCAAGAAGAGATTCAAGGGACAATGACTATAAACATAAGATCGATAACACTGAAGAAAACGTACATTGTCACTCACATCCCGAGCTTCAGATCCGCTGTTATGATCTGCTTCAGAGTCCTCTCGATCCAAACCACGAGGAGAAAGATCATATAGGCGACACTAAGTCACTATCCGAGTTTTGATATTGTATTGCAAGAGGCTGTCTTCAATGAATGCATTACAATGCCCAAAATTATGAGATTATAAAAATCAACAGAGGAAAACAGTGATAAACTGATAGGAACAAGCCTTGAATACCATAATACTGAACTCATTGAATCCTCAGCATTTGGAACAGGAAAGCCATGTTCTTTTAAATAGGAATGGCAACGGGGCGGGGGCGGATTTTGCATTCCCAGCCCCATTCTAAAAAAAAAAAAAAACTAATTAACTAGTTGAGCTACACAATGGGGTAGCTCTTCCCTTTAAACCCCACCCCACCTGACACAATGAGATTTGAGCCCACGACCTCCCACATGAAGATGTGTGTTCTTGACCATTGCGCCCCATCTTTCTCCCGTTGGATCTCCATTCCCCACGGCCTCGTTATTTTCAAATGTTTTAGAAATATAAATTATAGAAAAATTACAATTCAATCATTTTTATCATATTACATAACAAAAAAAGAAGAGATTTTATACAGTAGAATTTCACGAGGATTTTTGTAACTAGACTCAAACTTGATTTTATCTCGCAGGAGTAAAATATTTAGCGAGACGAACTCATTAATAATACGAGGCAGGCCCAACCAACTACCAACCCAATAGATAGTTTTATTCTTGTCCAATAAAGAAAGAAACTGAAATTGCGTAGACTAAATATATGGTGTCTTTTTTTGGGTTGTCAATGTCAACAAACAGTCTGTTGTTGTGTTGTCTTGTGAGGCTTATATGAAATATAGCTCAATTTAGGAAAATACCAGCAATGACCAGCCTTCAACACCTACAGAAAATTGGAAGATAACACAATGAAAAGTATTGACATTCCATATTGATATTGATAATGCGGTCTTCAAAGACAAGTATGCAAAGAAAAGGAGGAGGCAATGGTTTGGTTGCAGTTGCTATCTCAAAGGACAAAGGAAGCCAAAATGCTCTCAAATGGGCTTGTGACAATATTCTCTCCAGAGGCCAAACTGTCATCTTAATCCATGTCCTCAAATCATCCGGTCCACTCTCTGAGCGATCCGCCAATGGAACCAATTCCCCGCGCAGAACCACCCAGCTCGAGAAGATCACCAAGGATCTTTTCCTCACCTTTCATTGCTTTTGTACTCGCAAAGATGTACGTATATGCGCGTACGTATATTCACTCATTTCAGCAATAGCATCACCAATCTGTGTAATGTGTTAACTTCTTTCTCGTTTCTCTTTTTGTTGTTTCTACACGTACGTACGTGCAGATACAATGCCTCGATATCATACTCGAAGACACGGATGTGGTTAAAGCATTGACAGAATACATTTCACATGCTTCAATTGAGAACTTGGTTCTCGGTACCTCAGCTCGCCATGGATTTATCAGGCAAGCATCTCCATCTACATCGTAAATTCGTAATGTTAATCTATGCAACAACAAAAATTTGGCATACCTGCAGTGCTTGATCTTGCTTATTTTCTTGTGATACAGATTCAAGACCACGAGTATCCCGAGCAGCGTATCCAAAGGAGTTCCAGATTTCTGCACTGTGTATATCATTTCCAAAGGAAAGATATCTTCAGTGCGAAATGCTACTCGTCAAGCCACCTACACGTCCCCCCTGCTTGACCAAATAGAGAATTTGGGTAAACGCAATGATCCTCCTGAAATGCAGCCCAAAAAAACTATGAATTTGAGAGGTTTGATTTGTTTCTCTAGCTATCGCTTTCTTCAACATAGTTTTTTGAATCTGAAATAATGAAAAATACTAACCCAATGTGCAATGGAACCTGTGTGGAGCAGATAGATCATCATTCAGGCCTCGCAATATTAATGATGATTATGAAAAGTAAGTAACTTTAAATATGCCAACAAGTGAATCAAAATTTGATGTGTGTATATATGAATTTAAGGACTGAGCTAATTGAAAATGCGCGTGCAGGTCACCATTTTCTAGAGTTGGAAAACCGCATGGAGAATTATCAGAATTCAATGGTGACATATCATTTGTAAGCGCAGGGAGGCCAGATACTGACATATCATTTGTAAGCTCTGGTCGGCCAAGCACAGACCGATCTTCATTGTTATTTGATAGTACCGATTCAGCCAGAACCTCACATGTCTCAGCAGCCTCATATCTAAGTTTTGGATCAATCCCACTGGGACACAAAATGTTTGATGGTAGTTCTCATTATGAATTCTCATCAGTTTCGCACGAAAGTAGCGAGAGATCCTCATTGTCATCTTCATCGCAAACCTCGGTAAGACATAATCAATATGAGAAAATAATCATTTTCTATAGAATTAGGCACCATGCATATTCTCCAGTATCAGAATGTATAGCATATAGATACAGATAAAATGGGAAGTGTTTACCTCATGAAAGTCGCAATATATATATATAGCTTAGCACCTGAGAAACTTTAGGATAGAGTGATACCACTCATAGATGATCCATATGACTTCCAGTTAATTGGATAAAAACACACAGGATGACGTGGAATCAGAAATGAGGAGGCTAAAGCTAGAGCTGAAGCAAACAATGGACATGTATAGTGCAGCATGCAAAGAAGCGCTTACAGCAAGACAAAAGGTATGTATATATATATCACCTCGAGCTAGTTATTCAAGACTAGAGCTGACAATTTGAGCCACAACACAAACACAACACGTCAACATTAATATTTTGTTTATTCCAGGCAAAGGAGCTGCAACAGTGGAGACTTGAAGAAGAACAGAAACTAGAAGAGTCACGGGTCGCAGAGGAAACAGCACTGTCAATGGCGGATAATGAGAGAGCTAGGTACACGTCAGCAGTGGAAACAGCTGAAGCATCAACAAGGCTTGCGAATATGGAAGCGCAGATGAGACAAACAGCAGAATCTAATTCCCTTAAAGACTCAGAGGATGGGAGGAGGGTACGGAACATTGTACCGCGAAACGACCTCAGATACAGAAGATACTCTATTGAAGAGATTGAAACAGCGACAGAATTCTTTTCTGATTCTCGTAAGATAGGTGAAGGAGGCTATGGACCAGTTTATAAGTGTCGCCTTGATCATACACCAGTTGCAGTTAAGGTTCTGCGTCCTGATGCAGCTCAAGGCAGATCGCAATTTAACCAAGAGGTGAGTGACAAATAAAACAAGCTAAAGTGGTATGATATTCTCTAAGAATCATTCCTCTATATAGACTAAAATAAAAAAACTACTAATACCGTCATTTGAAATCTATTCCTTACCTTCCTCGTCTCCAGACATACCATAAAGCTAGCTACACTAAACTTTGCATGTGTTGCACACAGCTAAATTGAACTTTAAATTTAAATAACTAATTAGGTATTTTGTCTTTTCAAGAAATACTTAACACTATAATAAACAGTGAATTTTATAAAAAGTAAGTATAGTCAAATGATTCGCTTAAAGTACAATGTAGCTGTGCGCAACACATGCAAAGTTCAGTGTTGTTTTGTGCAATTTACTCTAGATTTTAGCATTGCTACATACTTGCTTACATCAAGCCCTGAATTTCTAGCGAAATTAATAAAACCAAATTAAGTCTTGTTAAATTCTGACTAATGCAGATAGAAGTACTTAGCAGCATACGGCACCCCAACATGGTTCTGCTTCTTGGAGCTTGCCCAGAGTATGGTTGTATTGTCTATGAATACATGGCTAAAGGAAGTTTAGAAGACTGTCTCTTTCGGAAAAAAAACACACCAGCTCTCTCGTGGCAGCTCAGGTTCCGAATAGCTGCAGAGATAGCGACATGCCTACTCTTTCTCCACCAGAGCAAACCAGAGCCACTAGTGCACCGTGATCTCAAGCCTGGCAATATTTTACTAGACAACAACTATGTCAGTAAAATCGGTGATGTTGGATTAGCCAAGCTTGTTCCGGCTGTTGCTGAAAATGTAACACAGTGTCACGTGACAGCGGCAGCTGGGACTTTTTGCTATATTGACCCAGAATATCAGCAAACTGGGGTGCTTGGCGTCAAATCGGATGTTTATTCTCTAGGAATCTTGCTTCTGCAACTAATAACAGCAAAGCCAGCAATGGGGTTAGCTCATAATATTGAAAGGTGTATTGAGAATGAGACACTCTTTGACATGCTAGACCCTGCTGTGCCTGATTGGCCGCGTGAAGAAGTCTTGAGCTTTGCAGAATTATCACTGAGATGTGCAGAACTAAGGCGAAAAGACAGACCAGACCTGGGAAAGGAAATCTTGCCAGAGCTCAGTAGATTAAGAGATTTTGCTGAAGACAACATGACTCACCTCTTGTTAGGTGTCGGCGCAGGCGTCTCCCCATATGCTTCCCCATACCAAAGTCACATTTATACATCTCAGGTGAGTAGGATTATGCAGAAACTCTTGAACTGAATCACTAAAAAAATATTGCAGTAGAACAAAGTCCATACAAATCATTATAAAATGGGTGAAATATTTTTGTTTCCAAATCATGGTCTTGACGAAATTATAGATTTATACCTTTATTAAAACTCCGGTGATGAAAATTTAAAAAAAAAAAAAAAAATCACATTCTGGTGCTGAAATTTGGATTTAAAAAAATAAATTCTCTCTCCTATATTCTCTAATTTTCTTTTCCTTCTAATTTAGCTAACTATAATTCTCATTTATCTTCGTCATCATCATCTTCTTCCTTTTTCTCTAACATGAACAGCTTGCTTACAACAATAACATTAACTTCTAAAAAGATCCAAATTTTGGCACAAGAATTTGTTTGTTTGTTTTTTATTTTTATTATTCTAATGCTAGAATCTCCATAAGGGTGTAAAGCTTTAAATTCTCTTAGTCCACAGTTTATTATTTAAAGAAATATATACATCAGGATAAGACTAACTCTAGAAAAATTGACAGTACAGGAAGAGCAAAAGTATTTTACCCTTACAAAATCATAGAACATACTATGAAGAAACTATCCCTTGAAGAATCAACTCTAGCTAGAAGCACACTAGCAATACAATAATACTTTGAATTATTTATTGCATCCCAACAAAGGTATAGCAACCAGGTCATCGGTGAACGATGTATCACCAATAACCCAGCTTAAAGTGTTAATGCACATATTTCCTAGTTTTTATTTTTACATTTTCTCGGAAAATATAAAGCAGAGGTCAATGTCCTAAAAAGAAGGCCAAGTTAATGGTTAGAAGAATCAATTCAGTAGTTCCTGATGTATCCGGAGACCCATTCAAAATGAAACATTCCATTTCCATGTGTGTCATACATGTCATGATTCTAACTGCACATTTTCAGACCCCATATTGATAAGAGTATTAGCTATAAGTTACATAACTAATAATCATGAGAGGTTTGAAATAATGAGAACTTTCTGCAGGGTGCTATGAGCAGTCAATCAAACCCATCATCACTAACAGGAAAAGCAAACGGGTACGAAACAAGAAACACTCTATAAAAAAGTAGGAACAAAGTATTAAGTTTGAATTGTGTTCTTTTCTTTTCTTTTCTTGGCCAACAGGATCAACTGAGTGAAGCTATCAGAAAAACTGTGCAAGTATCTCAAGTTAGCTAGCGGAAGATATATATTTTAGTTACTCATCAAATACATGAACGTTTTCTCTGACCTCATGCTACAGAGCTCGGACATGGAGCCCCACAATGAGCCATGGATCCTCGGAAAGTAGCCCTCTTTGACCTCTAGCGTGGAAGCTCTCCCAAATAGTTACTGCCCAAGCAACCTCCAGATATTGGACAAAGGATTAGTATTCGGGTTCTTTTGATTCAGTTCAGAAAGAAAATTTATGTATTTTGGTTAAATGTTGGAGTGGTGTAAAAAAAAAAAAAACTGTTTTGTGGTTTATATGCATAGAATGGGTAGGAATTGTTGATAAGATTGAATATGAAATGAATACTAGTTATTTCAAATCCACAAAGCCAAAAGTATTATGATTGATATGAGTCAAGGTTTTTTTCTCTTGGATAGCATTTGGATTATAAAAAATTGGAGTGACGATAAGAATTAGAATGAGAATGACAAAAAAAAAATCTTAATCTTATGAACAATGAGAATCTCATTCCCATTCTTGAATATAACTCATAATCCAAAACTTTTCTCTTAGATATTTTGTGCGTATGTGAATCTCTTAAAAAGGTTCCACAAGACCCAATGCATCATGAAGACCAGCTCGAGAGATATGATCTATTGTTGACAAATTAACAAGTGAGGCAAGAACAGACAGGTAATTCAAATTTTTACAGATAAAAAAGAGAGAAAAAAAGAGCAGCTTGTTCATGAATGAGAATCAAGAATCGAAATTGGAATGAATTTTCCATTTATCGTGTTCGAACTAATACTTTTTGTTCGTGAAAATGCTTCGGAATCCGATTCCAATTTCTTGATTCCCATTTTCATTTTAAAAATTTGTAATCCAAATGCTACACAAAAGTTGGTATTGAGCTTCAGGTCGGGTTGTTCAAGCTCTAGACTCTCTCTAATTAATTCTTCATTTCATATCAATTTAGGTTAAATTAAAGTACACAACAAAGAGGATAAACAGCCCAACCATCCCATTAATTTCAACAAAAAAAAAAAAAAGCACCCAAGTAGTGTAATTAAGTAGGAGATGAGTGAGAAGCAAATTGGGCAAAACAAGTGTAAATATGGTGTTGGAGTTCATTTTCTCGAGAACCAAACAGACAACAATGAGTTCAACAAATTACAGAAAAATCAAAACTTTACATTTCAGAGCTAAGATTTACCTGAAAATGAAGCGTTTTCTGAAGCAGCGGCAGAGAAATGGACAGTTCACAGTTGTGTAGCTCAGAGAAACAGAGTTATTTTCCAACCAGTCCACAAGCTCAAACGACAGGTAAATTACCGTCGTTTTGTTTTTACGCGCGGACGGGCCTTCCGTTCCGTTCCGTTACCAGTCTCCGGGGTTTTAGTTAGATGTTAGGGTTTTAGTCAGAGAGAGAGAGAGAGTTGGGTTTGCTCTGCAAATTTGCAGAAACCATGTCCATTTGCTCCTCCAAAATGCTCGCAATTCCCACAAATTTGAGAACGATCTCATCGTCTTCTTCTTCTCCAATCAATCGTTCTCATTTATTGTTCAATAATTGTAGCAGTAATGATACGGTAAATGTGACGATAAGTGCTTCGTGTCCTTGTTGTGGTGTGTATTCTCATCTCCCAATTCGTGTATCCAGAGCCAGAAGGTGGGAGAGAGGAAGGTCCGGTCGTCATCATCGCCTGGTTGCATCTGCTTCCGAGTCTGCTTCTTCACTCCTAGAATCAGGGGACGATGACCAGAAACGGTTGGAACAGCAAATCAAAGAAGCTCAGGAAGCCATTTCGGAGTTTCTTCAAGGATTCAATGTCTCTAGGGATGAAGCTCTCTTCATATCCGCCAATTCTCCCAAATACCTTCAGATGCTAATCGGTGGGGCTCGGGAATTGGACGACCTTTCTCTCTGGAATTTTCAAAACAACACAACCGTAGAACAAATTTCCAATGAAGATGAAGATTCTAGCAGTAGTAGCAGCAGCTTTAAGGACAAAATTCTATATTTGGCCAAGCAGAAAGGTGATAATGGCAAATTTGCCTTCTTGGAGAGCCTTGGTTTGTCTCTCAATGCCGCCATGAACGTCACTCGCTACCTCTCTTCTCAGCCTCTCCCCAACCTCATTCACAAGGTTTGATCAATCATCATCTTCAATTTCATGTATACTTGCTGCTTCTAATTTCTTATCTCTTTTGCATATGCTTATAGATACCTTTCGGATTATAACTTTTGTTTATGGCAATGGGATTGTGTTTTGGTCATGAATGGCTTTCATTCAAAACTTTTAATCCAAACAATACCATAAGGTACTATCCCCTATAGTTTTTATAGTAGTTTCTACCTTGTTGGCTGTCTCACAGGTTAAGTATATGAAGGAGATGTTATTCTCTTGCAACGATGATGAGAGGCCCATTGGAAAAATGGCGCGGAACATGATGATGCATTTGTCCATTCCTATCGATGAAGATTTGCAGCAAACCTTGTCCATTTTTGAAAAGGTCTAGCGTTTTTTTCTTTTGAAGCCTTTTACTATGATATTTCTAGTCTGCATGTGGAACAAATTTCATTTCTTTCTCTGTAGATTGAAGCAAGACGTGGAGGCTTAAACATGATGGGTTCCAAAGATGCTTCTTTTCGATATTTAGTTGAATCATTTCCTCGTATTCTGTTGTTATCAGTGGACTCTCGCATCAAACCTATGTTGGAATTCCTTAAAGAGATTGGAGTTCCCGAGGAGCGAATGAGCAATTTACTTTTATTGTTTCCACCCATTATGTTTTGCAACATTGAGGTTCTCAAAACGAGAGTCATGTCCTTTGAGAAGGTATAGCTCTAATCTTCAGAAATACTCTCCTTGTCCACTTTCTCTTAAAATATTGTCCCAAAATTATTGTCCATTTTCGATTTTGGTTAGTTAGTTATGCATTGATTACCAATAATATCCTTAAGATAAGTTAGTTAGAACCCCTTGAGTTTGTTATAACAAGAAAACGGGAGGGTTCAGGGTATAAGGGGAAAAACCTAACTCTAACTATTTTATCCTTAATTTTCACCCAAAAAAGAGAGAAGAAAAATGGACAATTATTTTGGGACAGAGGGAGTGTATGTTTTCGACTTTCGGGATTGAAAATGAATGTTTTGGTATATTATGTTATTGACATCTGGTTTGCATGTGATTTGAATTTGAGAATTGCTTATTGTCTTGCAGGTAGGAGCTGTGGGTGAAGATGTTGGGAAAATGTTGTCAAAATATCCTTGGATTCTGTCGACGAGCATTCAAGAAAATATTGATGAGATATTTTCTTTCTTTGAAAATGAGAAGGTAGTGTATTACTATTAATCCGTTCCTATCAAGCTAGTGTTAGCAACTTTTGCTGACAATATGCTTTCTCTATGCAATTTTGAGCATCTTTTCCTGGGTACCTGTTGAGACTTGAGATACCATTTCTTTCATTGTCATGCGTATATGATTAATCTACATTTTCATAATGAACCTTAGTCAGCATTCATAAAACTTTTCTTGTTCATAACATAATTTCATTTAGAAATAGTAGCCAGCACCCAAGGATGTATTTTCAATGATAAAAACAAAATTTATGCATTTTATCATTTTTGATCCTTTGTTGAGGATGAAAACTAAAAAGGTGTGGATAGGAGATTCCTCTCACTAAGGTACATCATTAATAGTTGTCATTGTCCTTTTTATGACATTTTATTAAATCCTTCATATGGGCTTTGGGGTAATGAAATGCTTAGTTAATTTGATAGTCTTAGCAAATATTAAGTGGGTATGTTTACTCCCAGGTACCAAGAGCGAAAGTTGAGCGTGCAATCAGAAGCTGGCCTTATCTGCTAGGATGCTCAACTGACAAACTAAAGTTGATGGTCGACCAGTTTGGTGAATTAGGTATCTACAAGAAAAGGTTAGGTCAGGTTATTTCTAAGAGCCCTCAGCTACTGCTACAAAAACCTGAAGAATTTCTCCTGGTAGGTGATTATTTGTTTTTATCCTCTCTCTCTCTCTCTCTCTCTCTCTCTCTCTCTCTCTCTCTCTCTCTCTCTCTCTCTCGCTTACAAATATTTGGATCTTTAGCTATAGATTGGTGGCAGTTACTTCATGTTTTCGTTTCTGTTTGGAAATCCCGTATTGGGTTTGATTTTGCTTCTTAACCGTATTGGGTTGGATATCACCTGCTTGGTCTCAAATGTTATTTTTTGACATGCAGGTGGTATCATTTTTTGAATATTTAGGATTTGATTGGCCAACAATTGGGAGCCTCGTTGGTCGCTGCCCTGAAGTTTTTGGTACCAGCACAGAAAGAACGCTGAAGAGGAAGCTCCAATTTCTTACTGATATTGGTGTTCCAGAAGATCGTTTTCCTAAAGTTATAAAAAAATATCCAGAGTTTCTAGTTGCTGATGTGGACAACGCGTTAATTCCTCGGTAATGCTCATATCTTATACTATATAAACTTTTGCAACTTAACTAGTTGAAGTATTTAGGTGCTCAATATGGAATATTAAACATTTAAGTATCACTGCATTTCACTTTCTTTAAGGATTTCAATAGTGCTTACTCAAAGGGGTTGCATAACCAGCTATGTCATTGCATCATGATTGCTGTAAGGTAGTTTGTGCACCTGCTTGGCCAGCTCATGATGCCTCTCTCAACTTCGTTGATTGATTATATGACAACTAAGTAGATTTTGGGAAGTTGTAGGATTTTTATTTTCGATTTGCTACGCGTATTGATATTGAGAGGAGAAAGTTCTATGAGATGTTGGTTGCATGGTATTTGACACAACTTGAACAATATTTTCTCATGAGGTGGATCACTCATTTTAGGAATAAAGGATACTTCATAGCTGAACAAGATAATGCTAGTTCATTTGATTTAGAGCTGGCAATTCATACCTGTCATGCTCTTGTCATATTGAAGGTAAAGCATGTGATGTATGGGTCAACACGACACGATTAATAATTGTGCTTAAATGTTAAACACAAACACAACACATTTAATACATTTAACTAAATGGAGTGGGTTGTCACGACAAGACCAAAATGCTTGACATGACACTCCCCAACACGATTAAATATCACAAATTTAACATATTTAACATAACTACCGTAAGTAGCTAGTTATTATTTATTTTTTTAACCCCAAGTGTGCATGTTGCTAATTTAATTGAGCCCAAACACGCTTATATCATGTTGTCTCACGTATGGAGACCCAAACTGCCAGATCTACTTTGATTGCATACTCGGAGGATTATGGTTCTTCATTCTAAATGCAGTGCTGGAACCACAGCCTACTTATGTTTTTTTTATTTTTTTTATCTATTTCATCTTTAAATTGGTGGGCAGGATTAAGTTTTTGAGGAGGGTGGGGCTATCGAAGGGGGAGATTGCTTCAATGATATGGAGGTTCTCTCCTATACTGGGCTATAGCGTAGACGAGATTCTGAGACCGAAGCTAGAGTTTTTGGTGAATACGATGAAGAGGCCCGTAAGAGATGTGGTGGACTATCCAAGATATTTCAGCTATTCCTTGGATAAGAAAATAAAACCCAGATTCTGGGTGTTGGAAGGACAAAAGGTAAAATGCAGTTTGCAAGATATGTTGGGCAAAAATGATGAAGAGTTTGCTGCTGACTATATGGGCATTGGAAGTTTGCTTGTTCCTCCTTTGTCATCAAATCAATAAATTGTGTGTATCATTATTCATTTAGTTTTGCTCTGTTCTGTTCTGTACATAGTAAAGCCACAGGCCATGTTGTTGGTAATGAGCCATGCTTTGTCAAGAGCAACCTGCATGTTTAATTAGAGCATGCAGTTTGGAGGCACAACACGTGATCCTACACAAACACGGCATGATTTGAATGTTTTCGGACTATACATGTTTATAATTATGTTGTGTTCATGTTGGAGAATCCAACACTTATAATAGTCATGTTGTGTAATATTTCTTGTTAGTTTAATTTTCTCTTGACCCGTTTATGTTGTGTATCTCTTGTGGTTTTCGGGCAACTTACAAATGGATATGCTTGCATCAGTACACATGTTAAAAAAATTACGTACATGTGAGGGCAGATACCAATCTAAAATGTTTATGATTGTGTACATGTCAAATTCACCGATAAATAAAATATGACACACGCACGCGAGGAAGAATGTTAAAATATGTGTGCAATAAATCTCATATTAAATAATTTTAATTTTAAATGATAGTAGTATAAATTGCAAACGAAGATTTACAAATTATGATTATCACAATGAAAAGCGGGTTTATTTAAACACCTAAATAACATTACATGGCGGTATTTGATTGGATGCGTGACGTGGCAATGTATAGCAGTTTGCAACGCGCCTGGCCGCCAGTGACACTAAACCTTGATTAGTGAAAAATGAAATGTTAATGAGTTTATCTGAAACAAAAAGGATAATTCTGTAAAAAGACAATACTTAGCATATTCTTCATTTCCGTTAGCAAATGTCTTCTCTCTGAAAAGTCGACGCAGAGACAAAAAGCCATAGTCCCAGAGCTCAGAGAGAGAGAGAGAGAGAGAGAGAGAGAGAGAGAGCGAGGACGTCTGCGACCTCCAAGCTCACTGCACAGTCCTCCACAGGTAAAATATCTGAAGACGAACTTGAATTTGAAGTAGATCTTGTAGATCTCTGTTTCCTGATAATCTGATCCTCGATTTGTTTAGATTCGGGTTCCTGCATTGCGTTTTGATTGGTTTAGTATTGATTCTTGTCTCAGATCTTAGGGTTTTGGTGGCCTGATGTATGCGAAATTTACTTAAGATTCTCGAGAAAATGTAGTGAAAGTTTCAGTTTCATTGCCCTTTTAGCCTTGCATTTTCTCTCATTTTGTTGGCAGTGGTGCAAACAATTTTAATATATATATATATATACACATGTATATGTTTGCTTATATTTTTGTTCTGATGTAACAGATAGCATAATTTAGAACTGAGTTACCTGCTCCCGTGTATGTATTTTTTGTTCTTCTCCATCTGTTGCATTTTGCTTGGTGAAAGCATTGATAGAAAATTTATTATTCAATATTTCCTTTTATGTCTCATAATATGTAGTAATTATCCTTTCAGTTGCATTCTGTTATGGAGAATTGTGAGTTGCTATACCAGTTTGGCCTTATTTATTTGTTATTAATGTGCAACTTGTCCCGGATGCTATGGAGCTCATTTGTGTTGTTATTGACTATCCTCTTTGGAAGTTGGGTGTCGACTTTACTGCATTAGGGTATATAGCTTTGCATCGACATTTCTTACTAGTTAAATTCTAATATTTTAGTGCTCTTTTGGTTGTTATGTACTCGAGCATGCCGGTGTTTCTGTGTTTGTCATTGTGCTTTATTTGTTTGTGAAACCATGTCTAATTGATGTCTCATATATCTATTTATTCAGGAATTTTAATTGCTGTCAAAGAATTGATTGAGAAATATTGTCGTTCCGACATCGTTTTTGGTCATTAGAAGGGAAGCAATTTAGTTTGGTCTGGAAGCCAGCAGGTCTGCTAGCTCGGGATTGACATCTTCTTGTCCCTTTATAGGCGAAGGTTCAGTCTCTTCCATCTTAATTTGTGCATTCAAAATTCAGCAATCACATTCAGAGGGTTACTTGCCCCAAGGCGGCGAGTACAACCCTTTCCCTGTAGCTCGAAGGGTAAACTCCCACACCATGATGATGGACGACCACATGGAGAGTGGTACTTTAGGTTTGTACCAAGATAGACCAAGGATTTTCCCTAACATGCGAAGTAAACCCTACAACCCGTTGGTATGAATCTCTTGCTCATTTTTTTTTCCTTTTATTTTGTATCATATTAATCTCTGATTCAAATGGGTTAATAAAATCTATTGCATAATGTGTTATTAATTTGATGTCATGAACTGGTTTCCATATCCAGTGTATGATTTAAGCATGATTTATTTGCATAAACTTTAGTGTTTGATCTGCTTCTATATCACAAGTTAGAATACTTTCATTTTTATTTTTTATATCTGACCATTTACTTGTTCTTTTCTTTTATCCTTGAACATGGATTGTGACCTATTATGCAGAACTCTCCTTCATTTAGGGTTTTAAGAGTAAAATCAGTCATTAGTAACCTTATTCTTGCCACTGCTCAACCATTAAATATAAGACTGACAAAATGGGATGATTTGGTCTTGTAAATATTTGTTTGGCAGTGGCTCGATAGCATTGACCAATATGTTTTAAATTGAGTATATTTCTAAAAACCAAGGATTGTGGAAAGGACTGAGGGGTATGTCTAAAATGATATGTTCCTCATCGACAACATGGAGAGATTTTTTTTATAGCAAACACAAGTGCACCATGAATGATCAATTGTTATCTTAATCTATAGAATGATATTGTTTTGATTGTGTCACATAGCTTGAATGATATTCTATTCATATCTTAGGGATAGAAGAGAACTAGAACGTTGATAGGGGACAATGTGAGCTTTATTGTGTCATTCACCCTACATTCTAGAGGTTTGCTCAGGACATTTAGTTTGGAAAGTTAGTTGCTGCATGGCAAGCACTGATGTTGGCTATAATCAACGAACAAGTCCACCCCCACAAAAAGAAAAAAAGGAAGAAAAGAAAAGATGAGTAAAAGTTTTTCTCAATTGCAACTCAATAAAGAATATTCTATTCAAGGACACATAGTGGTGGTTTACCTCACAATACTTTAATGCTATTTATTGTTTTCCATAGTCAGAATTATAGATATTTGGTCTATCCCTTTTACATTAATCTAATATTTAATTGTTCATACAAGATCTCTTATACTTCTCTTATCCTTATAACTTGACATTTTGTTTCAGATTTTTCGGATTCTAATGGGGATAGATGTTCGTGTTCTTTTAATACTTGTTCTCTTTGTCTTGGGAGTGGTCTTCTACATTGGAGCAAGTACTTCTCCAATCATTGTGTTTGTCTTCTCAATTTGTATTATGAGCTTCCTTTTGTCAATATATCTTACTAAGTGGGTACTTGCAAAGGATGAGGGTCCTCCTGAGATGACTCAGGTACGCATTTTCTTACTTTTTTAGTTCTTAATATTTATTGCTGTATATTTGTATACCTTTAAGTTTAATGAATCTATATTATAGCTTTCTTTGATTCATTGGCCATACACATTGATTATTGGGTGAGGTATCTTCCTATGGTAACGTGTGCGTGATCTCCCCTTTATGTATAATCTACAAATTGTGGAGATGGAACTTTTTTTGCACCTTGTTGTATGTTAATCATTAGCCTAGTTGGTTAGTGTTTGGATTGTTATGTCATCAGACATCAGGTTGCTGCTAGAAGCTGTAAGGAGTATAATGAACTTTATGATTGAAATAATTTCCGGTCTCAACATTTATCTAACAAAAGTAAGCTATTAGAATTTTTTTTTGGAAAGAAGTAAGCTATTAGAAATTGATGTATGCATCAACCAACTCTTTGATCACTTGTCCTGAGCTTATCATTTCACCTTCTAGATATCAGATGCTATACGTGATGGAGCTGAAGGTTTCTTCAGGACCCAGTATGGTACTATCTCCAAAATGGCGTTATTGTTAGCTCTAGTGATCTTTAGCATATATTTGTTTCGTGACACAACTCCCCAACAAGAAGCTTCTGGCCTTGGAAGGTAATAACATACTTCAATAATGGTATCAGGTTTAAATTTTTTTAACTTTCC